>JAHWFP010119311.1:0-17356 GCA_023313725.1 Lithobius niger | reverse complement strand
TCGGTGACTTGATGGACCCTTGTTTTGTTGACAGGCAATATGTGTGCTGGTGTCAACACATGTTGTTGGCATTAAAACTATGAGTGTGTGTGTAGGGCGGGGGAAGGGGTGGGGCGATGGGGGAGAGGAGGGAGAGAAAGAAGGTCACTTAGCTCAAAAAAGTGAACTCGACCTTTAGATCTTTCGTGTAAACTTGCGATCAGTGTGAATCGAAAAATTGGAAGGAATCAAAGGGTAAAGGGGTAAATAAGGCAAACAGTGAGAACAACATATACACTAATCTGAGAAAGAGCAAACACAACTACCCCGACTGGGACTCGAACCCAGGACTTACCGCATACTAGGCTGGGACCTCTAACCACTGTGCTACTCGGGCGGATCCAGACTACAGGCTCCAGCCGAGCTTAGTACCTGTTCAATCTTCCTTAGTGGTGACCTAAAGACCACTAACATATGCAAGGAGGGAAAGCAACTTGCTTCATGGCCTCCACACTGGAAACAGTGCAAGCAATAAATAAAGCATCTCACAAGGCCAGCATTTAACACAATGTTTGCTTCGTTAAACCTTTTCCTAGCGATTTGTTCTTTCTCTTTATTTATTGTTTGCATTATGTCTAGTGTGGAGGCCAAGAAGGAAGTTGCTTTCCCTCTTTTTATGTGTTTGTGGCCTTACAGGTCACCACTGAGAGAGACTGAACAGCTACTAAGCTCGTCTGGAGCCTATAGTCAGGGTCCGTCCCAGTAGCACAGTGGTTAGAGCCTCGGGTCTAGTACGCGGAAGTCCTGGGTTCGACACCATGCCGGGCCAGTTGTCTTTTCTTTCTTTCCCAAATTAGTGTGTCTTATTCTCACGCCCAGTCTTTAATGCAGACGGTTCGCTTCGAAAAACTGACATACTCGAAAAATTTTAAAGACACGACCTAGATCAAACCATTGCGTTTATAACACCGCTAATTTTCCTTGCTGTGGATGTCACCTAAATAACAGTCTAACTCCTAAACTTTTGAATAAATTTCGAATTCTAAAATATGTCAATACCCATAAGTGTGTTTGTTGTAGCCATGACACGGTTCTAGGTTGGACGAAATGGTTCTAAAATTTGTCAGTAAGTGGAGAGACTCAAAAGCCATGATTTGTAAGATTGTCAATAATTCAACAGTTTCGACACCCTCACGCTTCAAAAATAAAATAAAATAATGGCTCACAGTAAAAAGGGGGTTCACTGCTACTTTAACAGGGGCGCCGTTGGGGTGGGGGGGGGGAGAGGAAAAGACGGAAACTCCTGCGGGTCTCAAACACATCCCGGGGAGATGGGGGGGGGGGAAGGGTGTCCGAGCGGTAGAGTCCGTATAATGAAAAAGACGGAAATGCCAAATGAAAGGTTGGATACCCACTCCATAGAACAAAGGTTATATTGCCTTTAATATATACATTGCAAGTGCTGTAGTTTGTTCCTGAGCATAGAAGCGAAGGTCAGTATAATAATAATAATAATAATAATAATAATAATAATAATAATAATAATAATAACTTTATTATAAATTACAATTTTTACAATTTGTAATCCTCGAAGCTTTTTTCAAAGCTTGTATGAGATACAATACATCATATTCATTTTCACCACTTGTTTCATTATTACATTTGACGCCCTCACTGGCAACACTGTACTACATCTATACATATATTATTTTACATCAAGATACAGAGTTACATACATTATGTTATATTAAGTTACATAAATAAATACATTATTTTACATAAATTTCTCCATCCTTATGATTTATTACGTCATTGTCTGCGCTTTATCTTACCTCAAGATTGATTTTTAATAATGTGAGTTTTTAAATTTGTTCTAAGTTCATTCAGATTTGCATAGTTTAACATGTTTTCTGGAAGTTCATTAAATAGTTCTGGTACATACCATGTTTTCCCTCTTTTTCCATAAGAATTATTCCATTGTGGCATTTCATATTTTCTTTTACCTCCTCGCAATTTGCTAATGTTTTTTGATGGTACTTTATGTTTATTGCTATAATAATTTTTTATTATTATTGAATAGTTTTTTAATCCCCTTATTTTAAATAATTCATTTTCTTTTAATAAATCAATTGTTTTCTTTTTCTTTTTGTTGTTCCCAAACAATACCTTCACTAATTTATTCTGAACTTTTTGTAATCTCTCAATTATATATTCAGTAGTATTACCCCAAATTTCTAACCCATAACTTATTAAACTTTTTATCCATGCATTATAGATTATTTTTTTCTGTTTAACATTTAATATGTTTTTTAGTTTATATATTTTTGGTATGAGTTGTCTTAATTTTTTAATAATTCCAATTATATGTTCTTTAAAGTTCCAATTTTCATCAATTATGAGTCCTAGATATTTATTAGTTTTTCTTTTTTCCAGTTCCGTACATTTTTCATCACATGTGTATTTAATTTTTCCTGGTATTAAATTTTTACAATTGCCATAATGTTTTATTATCCAGATTTCTTTTTTATTTTTCATTTTTGGTACCGATATATCCATTTGTATAGTTTTTTCTTTGCTAATAAATAGTTCATTTTCTATAAAAAAATCATTTAATATGTTGAAGTCATGTTGCAAATTTTTCATCATTTCTTCATAGTTGTTATTTATTGATATTAATATTGTGTCATCTGCAAAAAGGTAAATGTTGCTTCTTTCTATGTTTTCATCAATATCATTAGTGTAAATTAAAAATAATAATGGTCCTAGTACTGAACCTTGTGGTACTCCATTTTTAACAATTTCAGTTGAGCTATATCTATCTTTTATTTGTACTATTGTTTTCCTGTTGTGTAGATAATTTTTAATAATGTTGTATATTTTACCTCTAAGTCCTAATTTATAACATTTATGTAGTAATATTTTTTGATCAAACGTATCAAATGCCTTCTGTAGGTCAACTAGTACTATTCCAACGTACTTGCCTTCATTCAAACCTGTAGTGATTAGATCATTAAGTTCCATTAGTAATTCAGTTGTATTTTTGTTTTTGGTATAACCAAATTGTGATGAAGTTAGTAAGTTGCGTGTATCCAAAAAATTTCGTATTTTATTTGCGAAAAACTTTTCTATTATTTTATCTATTATTGACAATAATGCTATGGGTCGATAATTATTTAAATCTTGTTTGTCTCCTTTTTTATATATTGGTCTTATGATTTGTATTTTCAGTGTTTCTGGCCAGGTTTCTTTTTTAATCATAGCGTTTATTAGTTTGCATATTGCAATTGCTGTGTTTTCTTTCGTGTTTTTTATATGTTCAGTCTGTATTTTATCAAATCCCGTAGCCTTCGTATTTTTTAGTTCCATTATTATATTTTTTATTACACTTTCATTTGCATTGTCAATATACATGTGTATACATATACATGTCTTTACTTGTTTCATACTTTTTTCTTTTTCTTTTTTTAAGTTTCTATGGTAAGTACTATTTTTATAGGTTTCATGTTCTGTTTTATTATTCCTTTTTATTTCTGGTACTTGTTTATTATAGTTTTTATTAAAATTATTTGCTATACTTACAATGTTTTGTCCCTTAAAATTTTGTAATATTTCATTATCGGTTTCTTTGCCTTTGTTTGTACTAAACAATTCATTTACAACATCCCATACTGTTTTTTTATTGTTTTGTAAGTTTCCCAATTTTTCTTGAAAGAATTTGTCCTTACATTCTTCAATTTGTTTGCATATTATTTTTTTCAGTCTTTTGTATTCACTTATTATCTCATTGTCTGGTGTTTTCATCTTTTTAATATTTTCCCATATTTTGTTTTTAGTTTCTATTTTTGTTATTAATTCATTTGTGATCCATTCTTTTCTTTTTGTATACTCTTTTTTATTCGATTTTTTTGTAACATGTTTTTTATTTTTTGAGTATACATTATTTATTTTTGTTAGAATTTCTTCATAAATATCTTCTGGTTCTTCTATTTTATCTAAATATTCCCAGTCTATTTGATTTAGTTCTGTTATTATTTTTACATTGTCGAATTTCCAGTATTTTTCTTCTTTTGTTTCTGTGATTTTTTCTTTGTTTCGTGATTGTCTTTCCCACATCCATCCCATTGTCATATAATGGTCTGCAATTTTCTCAGTTAGTACTCCTCCCTTTAATTCTATTTTGTTACTTTTAAAAAATATATGGTCAATACAAGATTGTTGCAAATGATTTATTCCATTTTTTAATACTATTTCTTCCCGTGTTGGTGAATTAATTTTACTTTCAAACCCCAATGAAGTTAAAGTATTTTCATAATAGTCTATTGCTGTTTGTTCAAATTTCTCCTCAGATTCATTATCTTTTAAAAGTATATTGATGTTTACGTCACCTATGATCATTTGATATTTCCAAGTTTCTGTATTGTTACTACATTTTATCCAGTTTTTTAGTTTTTTTACAAACTCTTTCTTATTTGATGATGGTTTTCTGTATATAGCTATTATTTGTCCTTTTCTATTTTTACTATCATGTTCATTTATAACAATTTCTAGCACATTATTATCATTGATATCAATTGTTGTAATTTTCACATCTAGAGTTTTTTTTGTAAAGATCATTAATCCTCCTCCTCTCATCGTTACCTCCCTTGTTAAAGTATTGGTTGTATATCCACTTACATGATAATGTTCAGTTTCTTCTCTTTTTATACTTATTTCAGTCAATATAATTATATCCCAGTCAATATTCATTTCCATAAGTTGTTGTTCAAAAAGTTCCCAGTTCATTCGTAAGCTAATGCATAATAATAAGCATAATAATAATAATAATAATAATAATAATAATAATAATAATAATAATAAATAATAATATTAGTAATTTGTCGCAATTGCAACACGTCCGGCAAGGACGCTAGGAGAGATCACTGACAGCCAGCCTAAATTACAAACAAAAGACAATTACATAATGGCCACGGGAAGGTAAGGGAATTGGTATGGGGACACGAATGCCTTACCACCAAGGTGTGACCTGCCGGGGACTCTAAGGTCCCCAATGGCATCGCCAAACGTGTTGGACAAGGGAGATCTGTCTTTAGGTTATACATTGCAAGTGATGCAGTTTGTGCTTTAGCATAGAACCAACTGTTTCTAAGCTCAGTTGGTTCTTGAGCTTCGAAACAACGGTCAGTGTGCCATCGAGTTCTAAATTGCAAGTGCTGCAGTTGGTTCTTGAGCATAGAAACAAAGGTCAGTGTGCCTTTGCGTTATACACTGCAGGTGCTGCAGTTGGACATGAGTTCGAGCCTGACCTTGGCCACCAAACGCATTTTCGGTAAAAGAAAGGTCCTGTGATGCTTCGTACTCATGTCGCTTGTAGCATGTGAAAGATCCTAGGGATTTGCCATTGGAATTGCCTAGCAAAACTGTCCCTCTCAATCTGCTCCTGACAGCAAGATTACACCACACAGTCATAAAAATTACAAACACATTTAATTTTCAAGGGATAGTTTTCACCCTTGGTCACAATAAAACATATATGCAAAATAGTTACACCCTTCCACCAAACGTTCAATTGCACCCCTCCATCTTGGAAACACGATAAGAAATGTTGAGTGGTCGTCATTGCGTGTTTCCAAGATAGAGGGGTGCAATTGAACGTTTGGTGGAAGGGTGTAACTATTTTGCATATATGTTTTATTGTGATCAAGGGGGAAAACTATCCCTTGAAAATTAAATGTATCTGTGATTTTTATGACTGTGTGGTGTAATCTTGCTGTTAGGAGGAGGGCGTATAGCTTTTAACCTCAACAACCACATTCAACATCAAGTGTCCCTCTCGCTTTTTGGTGCTGGCTTGGACGGGAAGCGTGTAAAACTCCAGATCTGTTATGAAACTGGTATGAAAGTTGGAGTCACTTCATTCGAAATATAAATAGTATAAACTAAGTACGTGTTCTTAAAACCTCCCCGTGTGATAAATTAAAACCTGGAAAACTTCAGATTAAAATCGGGCACTTCAATAAAAATCAAGCCAGAATTTGTTTTCGGGCAACCGCAAAAATGGACGACTATACTTCCGAAGATACATACACTGAATTGCGTAAAGCAAACCAACAAAATCCGTGTATAGCTTAAACCTGCTGTAGCTTAAATCCTTGTCCAGAAACCTGTAGTTTATGTCCGCTTCAATCCTCACTAACCATCTTGGTTCTTATGGCGTCGAAAAGGGCACAAAATGGATCTTGCAGAATTTTTCCGACGATTGTTTGTTGTACGTGACATGCCAGAAATTGCATCCCAAAACGTAGAATTAGCTCAACGTTCACCTCAAAAACAACGAAAGAGACGAACACCAACAAAACCACCGAAACATTGGGAACTATAGTGGGAAAAAAAATTAAGTAAAAAGAAAAAAGGTGCGTAGAATGGTCGGCCGACACCGTTTCAAATCGCCACGTCATGGTGATAAAACAGTCGAAATCGAAAGCGTATTGCTGGGCTATTGTTCCTGTTCAGCGGCATTCTTAGGAACAGTTTTTCCGAACACTTTACGGATTCCGTCCGACTCTTGTAAAGGGTGTCGATAAAGAAGAAAAAGCGGTTCATTTTGTTTTGTTTTTTTTTCTTAGTTTTTTTTTTTTTCTAAAAACAAAATGGCCACCGAACGTCCGCCATTGTCATTAGCGATTTTCTCCGCCATTACGCTTCAATGGCGGCAAACCTGATCGCTGCGCCATCTATGAATGAAATACGCCTTCAGGTTATTTTGTAATTGCTTTTACATTTAGCGAAAGCGTGCCTGTATGTCTGAAAGCGGCGAATTCGATTTATACAAAGTTTTTTTTTTTTGGCAGGATGTGGATTTCTTTGAAGAGTTTAATTTTCACTACTCTGTTCTTTTTT
Source organism: Lithobius niger (assembly GCA_023313725.1). Lineage (NCBI taxonomy): Eukaryota > Metazoa > Arthropoda > Chilopoda > Lithobiomorpha > Lithobiidae > Lithobius > Lithobius niger. The sequence goes on along the minus strand of JAHWFP010119311.1, from coordinate 10,480 downwards.
TTTTTTTTGGAGGAAGAGTGGTGTAGGCTATGGAAAAGTTCGAATTTTTCAATTGTTAAAGGACTTTTTTTAACGTGAACGAATCAATGGATACGGTGAACTTTTTTGTTAATTTAGCTTTGGTTTTTCTTTGACTTTAAACTTATATCATTCTTCCGCCCTTCACTGAGGGAGGAAAATAACCTTTAGAGTAAACAAACAGATTCGTTACACTCCTGGGAATCGATTTATTTGTTCAAACTAGAAAATTTACGGAATTCCTGGCCTGAGGGAAGAAATTTGGATTTGTAAAGGCACGACCGATGTCGAGCGTTTTGGCAACTCATCTAACCAAACTGCGCCGTCAAAAAATAGTTTTGGGCCAATATTCTGGAAAAAAAACTCGGCACCCGTGTTGCATTGTATATAAACAGATCTCAACAATGCAGTGGATTTATTATACTGTGTATGTCAATAATTGACGAAATAACTATAGCGTGCGCGGCCTATCTTGAGTCCTGCGGGTATTTTATCTTCGGCTACGTCTTTCTGGAGGGGCCGGCTTTAATCGACGGCCGCCATAGTTTTTGTAACTATTTTGGATATCAACAAGGCACTCTGCTACCAAAACATACAATCGATTATTTGTGGTCTTTGTGGGACGACCTCAAGATACGCCACGGACACTATAGTGTACTTTTGAAATGCCAAGAGTGTGATGCTGACATAGCCTTTACTAGCCCCAATCATTAATACTAGCTCCATCTGTAAATTGCAAATTTGCCAACTTTAACCTCGTTTTGTTATAATTTTAAAGTTTTTCCAGCCGAACTCCAGCAATTTTAGTTCAATTTCTGAAATTTTGAAGGTAGCCTCGTCAAATATGTGTTTTTTTGTTGTTAGGTTGTTGTTTTTTTAAAATTAATTTCTTTAAGCCTTAAGTCAGCCGAAGCAATTGAATGCTTGTATGGCTGAACCGGCTCAATTTTGAACATTACGAGACTTTTTTAGAAAAGAAGAAATATCTGGTAAAGGGAGGTGACAAGCCGTGGGTTCGACCCAGGAAACCTCCGATCATCGTAGGGGCCGAAAGAGTGTCCAGAATTGGCCTAGCATAGTAGCCTGTCACGCTACCCTGGCTAGCAGTCATGGCGGGGAATTTGATATAGGTTTCCTTTCCACGGGTTTCGACCAGATCCGCAAACCTCCAGGAACCAGGCTGAGCTCTCTCACGACTCAGCCACGATGACCACATCGTGTGAAGGCCACATACCAACAGACAGTAGATCACAGCGTAAAAAGTTACTTTTCGATATACATTGTTTATGCTAATTTAATAAAAAAAACAAATAAAAAAATAAATACTTCTATTAATTTTAGGAAAACGATGGTAGTAAGTGGCCTTCTCAGTACTTTTTGTGACAATTCGGTGTGTATAGTTTGAATTAAAATGTTAATTAGAATGGTAGTTATCACTGCTTGCCTTGTATGCCTAATTTGCATAATTTATGCTAATTCGCCAGTGTGTATGGCTCAAATTGAACAAAAGTTTCTTGTAAAATACGTTTGTAACATGGATTGGCAAAATACCGCCAAGTTTTATATAATAATAATAATAAGCTTTGTTGCTTGAGCAACAGGACAAACAAAGACTGAATGGTCACTAACAGATAGCCTAAACAAAAATCGCTTACATTAATGCGACAAATAAGACTAAGGGCGCGTTTACGCAGCGACTCGCCTATGCATTCTCGCAGCTAGAACTCAATCGCGATGGCATGGATGACATTGCCATGGTAACAACGCTAAATGGATTAGCTAAATCCGACATCGTTTGAGTAAATACTTGCAGTCTTATAATCCGTGCCAGTAATATAAAGAATTCCTCATGACGAAACAATTTTCCCAAACGCTTCTGAACTCACGTTATTTGCTGTTTTCGTTGCGAGGCGGCAGACATAAAACCGCCGCCATGTTGGAATGCGAGGTGATTTCTAGCTGCGAGAATGCAAAGGCGAGTGGTTGCGTAAACGTGCCCTTAGAGTTATACAATACAAAAATGATTTAAAACAATTTGTTTGAGGTATCATATCATTAATTTAAAAGCTTATCAAAATCTTAAAAACAGCTTGAAGAAACAAAAAAAAAAAAATAAAGAGTAAAAAGAACAGAGCAAAGATACGTTTTCCAGTGGAAAGGGATGGAAATTTAGTGACCCGAAATGCATTTTTAGAACCACTCTGGACTACGATGTAAAAATCTCACAAGATTCTGTGTATTTAAAATTCTGCGGAAGCCCTGAACTGTACTTGATGATACCGCTGATTCTGGTAATGAGTTCCATGGCTCAATTACCCTCAAAGAAAAAAAGTTATTTCGGGTATTTGATCGTGCACATCGTCGATTTAGCTTCAATGAGTGGCCTCGAGTAATATATGTATTGGATGGGTCGAAAAAAGTAAGTGCTAATGGATGATGCCCGTGCACAATTTTGTACGTAAGAATAAGATCAGTCTAGAGGCGCCTAAGCTCAAGTAACTCAAGGCCTGTTATTCGAAGGCGTTCAATATAAGGGACGTTTCGCAATCCAGAGAGTGACTTCGTAAACCTACGTTGAACGGACTCAATCCGGTCAATATCGTGCAAAAGGAAAGGCGACCAAACTGGGCTAGCATACTCCAATATCGGACGGACAAAGACCTTACAGGCCCAAACTTACAGGCTCACAGGTCCCCGGCTGAAAAGTTTACAATTGCTAGGCGTGTATACGCAGCAGCAGTTATTTTGGCACAGTGAAGACCAAACTTAAGGTCACTACAGAACCAGACGCCCAAATCTTTAACATCATCAATATTTGGAAGAACGTGCATGTCTAATGGGTAGGTTCCGTTTTGATTCATTCTTCCCCAATGCATAGTTTGGCATTTGGGAATTGAGATCGGCAGCTATTCTATAGACCATCTTACTACCGATGCAATTGCGTGTGAACACGAGTCACACGAGTTTTGTAAGCGTCACTATAAAAAATAAAAAAATAAAGTTGAATTAGCCTACCCCTTTGCTATTTTAAAATGTGCACTCTCCTTGGCTGTTCTTATTTAATACTGCCACAACTTTGGATGAACATTATTGTTCACCTGTGAAGACGATGTCACAGTCGACAGTCGATTTCTACCATTCTTTCTACGTAAATAACGGTAATGACGGTAATGAACGTATTTGAGCGCGCAATTCGCGTATTTTTATTGTTTATTTATTTATTTACATTTTTTCCTGCAAGCTATGAAACATGCCCTCTGACCTTCAAACTTCATAGTTCGTGAACAGCCACCGAACGAGAGAACTTCGGAATGGACGTGAGATCTACCCTACAAGGAGTTCTCGCCACGGCTATTTAAGTTTAAAAAAAAAAAAAAAACCGCAGAAACAGTAAAAAAAAAAAAAATTGCGATACAAACGTGAATCACGGCACAACCCAAAAAAAAATTTCAAAAGATTTTTCTCAAGCAGGTTTGCATTTTCCGTCAAATACGGCGAACGAACATGACCAAATACATTGACGCCCTCCGAGGAATGCCTTTAGGACATTATTCATACGCAGAAGTTCGTCTAGTTAGCACTAGACAAACCCAGATCTTCGTTTTAGTCTTCTGCACAGCCGTTCGGCGACGACTTTCCATTCGTCGCCTTTTTCAGTGGTTGTCAAGTAGACTTTTAAAAAAACATTTAAAAATTAAAACATCGTTGCTACCTTACAGCTAACAGACTTTCTCAACGTAACTCAGCGAAATAATACCATTTGATCGTCGCATCTGACCACTACAGGAAGACACACCGTAATAAACAAAACGGATTCGTTAACGACACATTAGCTTCACGTAAAAAAAAAAACTCTCGACACCGTGTTGCATGAATGAATAGACGTCTTCTCGAACCGAATTCTCTGTTAGCTACTGCTTAAATTAAAATGGAAGGTAAAACAAAATTAGGCCTAAAAGCTGAAAATTAGGCCTCAAATCACGTTGACTGTGAAGTCTCGACACCGTCTTGCAAATGAATAGGCCTACTCTCGAACCCAATCCTCCGTTAGCTGTTACTTACCAAATTAAAGCGACATGTAAAAATTAGGCCTAAAACCTTACGATTCGAAGCGGTCTGGTGATGAGGAACGCTAACTAGAACGGTCAAAGAGTGTGTTAGATCTACATCTATTTAAATTAAATAAAAAGTTGGATCGAAATAAATGCGTCTGACTTAGCGAGGCTTGATGGTAGATGTCCTAAAGCTGATCGTGTACCAGATGGCCAAAAATAAAAAAAACTCTAGGCCTAACTTGTTTTCGTGTTTTTTTTCCTTGATTCTCATTCTTCAACAATGTGTGCTATTACGTAGGCTATTCGTTATTTGCTGGCAGAAAAACCCCGCAATCGTGAACAGGATTCCCCCTAAAAGTTTTGGGACAAGGCAATGTAATTAACCTTTGATTCCAAAAACCAGAAAAGTTACGAGAGAGTTCATAATTGAGATTGAAGGTTTTCGACAACCGGCAATGACACCTAGTTACGAAAATGTTAAGCAGCTTTGGGTAGTCCGCAAATTCAAAGCAACAAAATTGCTTACCTTGACTGCAAATAAAAAGAATTTTACTGCCCAAAAATAGAAATAAAAAAATAGAATGACCATTTCTCGTACAAGTGTATAAAAAAAATCTTCATGACGTTGCTACCCCAAACTTAAGCTGCTTCAGACCAAAGCTGGAGCGAGTAGAGAAGATGGTTCATGCCAGAGTTCCGGTAAGTTGTTTTTCGAAGCATATACTGAGTCGCACCGTGGTATGACGTCACAGGAACCATTATCGCCCAAGTAGCTCCGACAGCCAATCAGAGTGCTCCAAGGAAGCACGTGACTAGTGGATTTACAAACAACGAAATTAAAATAAAAAAAATAAAAGCTCTCTGTTTACGTTGTTAGCCGACGAAAAAAAGCATTTACTTTCTTACTAAAAAAGCAAACTATAATAAACAGAGACTTGAAAGACTTGACTAGTGGATTTGCGCACAGATGGAGGAGGTGGGACGTCACTTCCTCTGGCATGGCTGACTCCTACCCGCAACATGGACGCCTCTTTCGTTTAATCCTTGGCGTGATCCGGAAGTAAGTGTGTAACGTGAAAAATGACCTATTGGTGCTTCTTGTCCTACCAATATTATCGTCTTCTTTGCTTCAACACCAAACAGAAACCCACGTAACAATACAATAACGCCACATTCACTGCTGAGCTCGCATCTGGAACCAGTCGTGCAGCTAACTGCAAGGGGCACTGGGTATAAATAGCTGCAAGGGACACTGTATAAACGGAGGTTTAAACAATGTCGTTCGTCAGGCGAATGCTATGAGAGCGGTTTTCTTAGGCCTAAAAACGTTTAGTTTGATGTTAGTTGTTTTGTCCAACCTTTTACAATGCAAAATATATATTACGTTGGTAAATTAAAAAAAAAAAGATTCCACTTGTTGAAAAATGCTACAGCTGTCAACAAATTCAAAAACTTTAAGCTCAGGAAATGCGCTCTCACAACATTGGTTGTGACTGCCGGAATCTAGAAAATAAAGGTCCAAGAAAAAAACATCCGGGAGAAAAGGTCCAGGAAAAAAGTTCACGGAAAAACGGTGTGGGAAAAAATCCGAAGGAAAAAAAGCTTCAGCAAAAACAGGTTTCCTGGTGAAACTCCCGTGCCTGCCTGATTGAATTCGAGCCAAGACAATTGACATAATCTTAACCTAATTTAACTTAAGCTAACCTAATCTATTAAAAAATAAGATCGGGAAAAAAGCAGAAGGAAAATAAAGCATCAGAAAAAGTACGTTTGCTGGAGAAACTCCTTTGTTTGCTGATTAGAGCCAAGGCAAGTGGACCTAACCTAACTTAATCTAACCAATAAAAAAGACGATATTGAAAAAAAAATTCCGTCAAGTTTTTTTTTTTTATTGTGCAGTTTAACTTTTTCCACAGATCGTCTGACCTTTTTTCCCTCGCACCTTTTTTTCCTCAGACATTTTTCCTGAAGTTTTTTTTCGAAGTACCAATAAGGTCCTCGGATTTGTTAACCCTCACCGGCTAAATTAGATGTTTTTTTTTTTTATCTCCATCTTCATTCAGTGCCCCTTACAGCTAGCTACACGACTGCTTTCTACCTCACTGGTAGTAACTTTTTGACCCCGCGTTAATATTTTGTCATGTTGAGGTTAAATTCCAATGCGACCGAAATTCAGATTGTGAAAAATGTAAGGGGAATATACAGGGATAAAAGTTAAAAGATGAGTGTCCACCTTTCATAGAGAGAAAGAAGAATCAATAACGTTGTTTTCATGGTACCTGTCCAGCTAAATAGCTATAGCTACCTTGACGGCCTTTCCCTGGTTGAATGGTAAATGGCGCTCGCTCCATTATGTCGACAGTGGAAGTGACAAAGGGCCTAGAATTCAAATGCTGAGTGCAAATCTGGGTTGTTTGGACGGGTGTTTGGTTTCGACGAAAATTCACTAATAAGTCCTTTTCGCCGAAACTACTCTTTCAGCCCTGCGACATTTTATACCATGGTAAGTTCTTCCTTTTTTACCACGCAGGTTGAGGAGACGTTTGCTTTGTTTGCAAGACACGAAATGGCCGTTTATTTTATCCCCACACTTTTCTACCTCAACTTTACGAATGCTCGTTCGCGTTGCACCTTCTCCGATTCATTACGTCATCAGACTACCATTAATAACAGCTGATAGGCAAGATGAATCGAGTGCTTGAGACGCCTGGCAGACTATCCACGACCCTCAAGGTCACGTGCGTGTGCAAGCGACCAATGAAGGTGCAGCCTTGCGTGGGGTCACACGACACTCCTACCCAGGAAGAGATTTTAGTAGTATAGAAAAATTGTTTCATTCCTTGGAGACCTCACATGCTGGAATGAATAGGAAACCAATGAGGTGCGGCGGCGAGCTCTTTTTCATGTATTTTTATCAATGACCATACGCGAAAAATGAAAAAGAGTTGAAAAACGATACTGCAACGTTTGAAGTATCGTTTTTATCGACAGGGGAGGAGGAAGGGGGGAAGGAGTCGGAAGAAATTGGGGGATTATGAATTTTTTGGACCGTGGGGGTCATACGTTTTTCAGGTCCCGCCAGAGGGGGAGGGGGCGATAAAAAATACACTGACCAAACTGGAAGAAAAAAATCATTTTACAATGAATGTTGTAGCGAAAAACGTTGGTACTTGGTTTCTTGGCTTTTTCGATCTTTCAGATGCTGACTATATATTTTGGATGAGGGCATACAAGCCAACAGTGTGTATTGATACTTATTGTATGAATCTGTACAGGAGATGGATGCAAGGAACATTTTATATAGAACATTTTTAACCCGACGTTTCTTTTCGTTAAAAACGAGACAAGTTTCTTTACAATTAATGGTTACTGTCGGCGTGGAGAGCTGCATACTTGATTTGGCTAGAGCACGAATCTTGGCTACAAGAAATCATCAGCAGACAGTCTGAAGACGTAAACGAAAAGTCCATTTTTTTTTGGAGGGGGGGGGGCCCAATAATTTTTGGCCCTTGAGTGGGGGGGAATCAAGGGGGGGTCAAGATTTTTTTCAGGGTCTCGAGGGGAAATCATAAAAAAATTGGTGTGGTCACAATTTCATCTGCCCCTTCCCTCTCCCGGCCATAAATAATGACCAGTCCTTTGAAACTTTCCTCCTGACCAGGTTAAACACCTCAGCTTGTCATAATCAATAAAGTTTTGACAAATAATAATAATAATAATAATAATAAGGTATTCTTCAATTTAGAAAAGGAATATACAGGGTATCATTGATACCGCTAACGTACATCCTTGTAAGAGTGAAAAACATACATGAGTATAAAATCTGGGTCAAAGATAAAACGTACATGGGTGTATGATAGGACGTGGATATAAAACTGAGTCAAATGATAGCACTTGTTACATACCTCAAATGCAACTTGAGCTTTTTTTAAAAAAGGTAAACACTGGTCGAGGCCACCATCTCCCGGGGCAAAGCATTCCACACACGTCCTACACGCAACAGGAAGAAGTAGTGTCTACTATTTGTGTACTATAATAAACCATTTCGGTTTCAAAAAAATTCACAAGTTTTAAATTCGATATTTATTTGTCTATTCTTAGCCCTTAATACGAAGGACGATGCCTTACCAAACAAGACAGGCGCGTATCGAAGATAAAATGTTGTGGGGGCGGGAGGAGGAGGAAGAGATATAAATTTCCCACCGGAATCCAATTATTTTTCTGAAGAATTTGAGAACCCTATTTTAATTTTCTTGGCTATTTATTCGTAGTTTGTCCCAAACACGTCTGTTTTCTCCATCTCTGACATTTGGCAGCCCAACTCCTCCGCTCGTTTTCGACCCTGAATCGAGAAACAATGACTACCGTCTCTGCGTGGCTGACATTGTCAAATTTCGCAGTTCAGAGATGCGCAGGTATTTTATTAATTTAGTATTATTATTGTTATTTTAAGTAAATTTGTTGGCACGTTATACGTAATTTGAAGTAAATCACTCGTATTGGTGAACCGACTCAATTTTAAACATTAATACACACTAATGAGTTTGTTGTGTTTTCCTTAACCTTTGAAAATGGAACCAACTATTGAAATACACCGAAATACCAGTGTTTTATCCGTTTTATGCGTCAAGCTTGAGTGTTTTTTTTTTAAACCATACAAAACGCATTTTTTAACCATTCATATTAATAATATCAAGAATTTATAGGGTTGGGGAAAAGAATTTGTAACTCTAAAAAAGTCCCTATTGAAACGTCCTAGATCCATTCCAATTAGTTCCATCAGAGTTTTCAGAGAGCGCCACGTGTTCGTTCCATCTGGTAATTTTTGCTCTTTTTTCAGCCCAAATCTAAAGTAAACTAAATTACAACTAAGCTAAAATAAATAATATTTATTAAATACAAGCTAGTTTCATTTAGTACAGTTTAATTGTAGGCTGAAAACAGAGTAGAAATTTCCACATAAAACTTGTGGCACCCTCTATAAACTCAGACGGAACTAATGGGACTGGATCTAGGACGTTTCAGTATGGGGTCTCAGTCACAAATTCTCGTCCTCAACCCTATAAATTCTTGATAATATTAATAGACAGGGCCGTAGGAAGCGGTACGGCTGTACCAATTTTCGGTACACTATTTTAAAATGGCAGACATCCAAATACAGAATGCGGCTGCTGCCGTCAACCCTTTGCAGCGGTTCTACAACACCTGAATGCTTTCCTGTCGAGCTTTAACGAACAATGTCTTTCCCGGTAGCATAAATTTCTATTTCCACCCACCATATTCCCATCGCTGTTATTCCGCCAACTCTACGGAGAGGCCTAAGAAGGAGGTTTTCGCGGAAAGGAAGTGAAAAAACACGGCGTTATCCTACAAGCAAGCTTCAGTGAGTGGTCAACACCAAAAGTTGAAGAAACCCCAACACAGCAGCAAACAGGTTGCAAATTTCTCACCGGTTGGAAACCGCTGGTCCAGACAAAGTCAAAGAATAGATCCGTAGCTACAGCCTCTCACACACCCGGTCGGCAAAAACTGGCAGGAATTTTGCCAGGGTACCTTTTCTCGTCAACAATCAGAACGACTTGTTCACGAAGTAAAAAGATCTGAAGTCAGAGCCGGCTCAAGGGGTACGCGAGCAACGCGGCCGCGTAGGGGCCCCCGAATTAAAGGGGCCCCGCGCGGGAGGGGAGCACTCATCCACTATAGCGAGAAGGCAGATTATGGATTAAAAATCCTTCATATATTATTGCGTCAGTTTAAAGAGAAAACCGGGTGAGAATCTGCGCTATTGCTTTGAAACTTAGGGCATGATGTGGGTTAATTGGTCGAAGCGTTACGCGACCCGAAACCGAAACTAATGGTACTTGCGTTGATAGGAAATAAGAAACGCGAAACGGTGAAATGGATATCGTTCCCCCACCCCTCCCCCATTTTTCCTCCTTCTCTACCTTGTTTCTTTTACTCTTCTCTCCCCCTTTTGGAGATGTGTTTTTTTGTTTCTTCGTGTGTTTTTGTTTACTGTTATAGTTAGTAACGATTTTTCTCTTTTTTTTCCCCCGTTTTTTCGTGACTGTAAAATTAGTCTTTTTTTGCAAATTTATTTACTGTTTTTGTGGTTTACATTGTTTTTTGTAAAAAAAACAAAAAGTAAAATGAATATTGGCCCGAACCGTATGAAAAATGAAAGTTTAATGATTTTAATTGGACACGAATGAAAAGATCGGGGGGGGGGGGGGGGGTAGGGGGTTGATTTTAATGCTGCACTTATGAACCTGGGGGCCCCAGTTACTGAATCCGCGTAGGGCACCAAATTGGCTTGAGCCGGCCCTGTCTGAAGTAAAAAACCGTAATGACACGTAGGCTACAGTTGGTTTATAGGTCGAAGTGTTCGGTTTAACCATTAATTGAAG
>JAHWFP010119310.1:34321-47155 GCA_023313725.1 Lithobius niger | reverse complement strand
TTTGACATTTAAGTCCAAAAGGCAACGGAAATCGGTTTGCTCCCGGATTTACTTAACCCTTCGAAAGCCCATTTGGCTGTCCGTCCTGTTTGATCCAGAATAAATGAACTGAAATCACTTTCAGTAATCCAGTGTAGTAGAAACATTTAATTAAATGATTTTACGGTACCCTAAACCGGTGGCTAACATAACTGATTTCCAAAATTTGTCATTCACAAAGCTTGATTAGCAAATATTACAACGAAGCAAGCATTCTGCATTAAAGACTGGCCTTGTGAGGAAACACAATACACTAATCTGAGAAAGAAAGAAAAGACAACTGCCCCGACTAGGACTGGAACCCAGGACTTCCCGTTTACTAGCCGAGCGCTCTAACCACTGCGCTACCGGGGCGGGTAGAAGCAAAGTTGCTTTCCCTCCTTGTATGTATGTTTGTGATCTCTAGGTCACCACTGAGAAAGATTGAACAGCTACTTAGCTCGGCTGGAGCCTGTAGCCAGTACCCGCCACGGTAGCACAGTGGTTAGAGCGCCCGGCTAGTAAAGGGGAAGTCCTGGGTTCGAGTACGTCTTTTCTTTCTTTCTCAGACTAGTGTATTGTGTTTCCTCACAAGGCCAGTCTTTAATGCAGACTGCTTGCTTCGTTAACCCTTTACCCCTTTACCTTGTGATTTCTTTCTTTATTTAAATATAACAAGTTGTGGTCAAATCGAATGCGACAACGCATCACATATCGTAGAATTTTAACTGATTTTAATAAAGCTCCACACTGCCCTCCAAAGTCAGAAAGACTAATCTACAAAAAGTCAACTTTTCAAGAGAGCTATTTTGCGTAGTTTGTTCCAGCCGACCTACTAATTAATAACCATATGAGTTGAGATTAAGCAGAAAGGAAGTCTGACCCTCTAAGATAATACTATCAAAATTTTAAAACCAGCCTCGCAGAAATACAGGAGTAAAAGCAATTTCGTTTTTTTTGCCTTTCATAATTTTTGAATTAGTTGCTTCATTCAGGTTGGCAAAAAGACGAAACAGGGAGTTTCGTCTTTTTGCCAGACCCAGGATTAATTCATGAGAAAACGTAAGTGTAAGAGAAATAAAAGCACGCTTTTTTTTTTATTTTAAAATCATCTTTGGAGATCGAATTGAGCAACTTAATACTAATATTTACAACGAGGGTAAAAAAAAATTATATGCAATTAAAAGTGCCCATAGCTGCACAAAATTAAAAAAAAAAAACTCAGTAGTACGCTTGTTGTTGTTTCTGTATTGGATAAGACAAATTCCTTCACGTCACCTTAACTGCCCTCAGAATCTGGCATATTTTCCAAAAGGCTTTTCTGTTCATGTCACTAACTTAGAAACAATGCCTGATTTTTTTTATTGTTGTTTAGTCCTCTTGGATTAGTAGGCTACGAGGTGATTGTAGTTGGAGACAACATTTATTCTTTAAGCATTCAAGGTATTTGTATTCTCCAGACACTGAAGTTTAAAGAATGTCTTCTTTTCAGCCTCAGTTATCATGAAAATGTGGTTTGCTTGGCAACTTAAGAGAGTTTGTGTTCTTCGAATCCATTTTCACAGTTACTAAAATCCTTCGCAGGTACTGCTTTCACGGTAGTACCGGAGATTCAGTGATGCAGAATTCATAAAATTCGAAAAGGCGAACAGTTTTCTGTCCTTCCTAGCTAACTCTACAATAATAATATATATTGGTGAGCTGAGTTGACTGCACAGAAAGTATGACCTGTACTTTCTTATATTTAGGGCGAATGTAGTTAATAGATTTCATCAGAAAACATGGCTAAACATGGCTAACATGGTTGGATTGTGTTCACAAGAGTCATTTTTTGTTTTGGATTCCTTAGTTTTGTAGTCATACTAATATTTGGTAATAGGTAGAATTTCCAAAAAGCATTCGCAATGTCCAGTGTCACTTCCAGCTACACCTTAACTGTTCCACTGTGACACAGTGTTAGTTTGCTATACGATTAAATAAAAAAGTTTAAGTCTACTTCCCAATTTTTGTTTTGCCGCATTCCATGTCATTATTCGTTTGATAAAAAAACACTTGACAACCCCTACCCAACTACCTTAAGTAAAAATATTCATGAGCCGCCTCGAATGGTCCCACATTCGCCTATCCCCGCTGGATTTTCCGGATCCAACCCCTTTCCCGCCCCCCCCCCCCCCGGTTCGTAAATTCTAACTCATTACACGAACTAATAGGATTAAAGCCGGATAGCCGAGGCCCAACAATTTAAATAAATACAAATGCAAACCTGTTTACGTTGTCTTTTGGAATTATACGTCAGACTGCCTGAACGGGGAATCAAAGGTCCTGGGTTCGATTCCCCGCTCAGGCAGTCTGACATATAAGTCCAAAAGGCAACGTAAACAGGTTTGCATCTGTATTTATTTAACTAATAGGATTGTGGTAGAAATAAGCACTGTGTTGCAGTGCCCTTCCTTCCATATCCTTCCTTAAGTTTGCTTGCTTAACGTCTCGTAAGTACAAATAGCATACCAAATCTTGTGATACTTCATGAAGTTGCAAGGATAAAAATATTATCGGGCAAAATAGGAAGTTGCACGCAATACATATCAGATAACGCAAAAATAATCGTCTCATTCTAAAATATGGATTGTGGTGGGAATATATTTATATCTTAAAGTAGGTTGTTGTTATCCATTAAAAAATGTGCCAGGTACTTCATATGCCTTTCTGTTAGGAAGTTCAGAGATATCACTCGGCAAACTGGTTAAAACTCACATTAAAATAAGTTTTCTCTTACGTTTTAAAAGGAAATTCAATTTTTAGTTTTATTTAGCTGTCGTCATGCACACGACGTGCGTTGGACTTAACGAATCTGAATGACCGAAGCGCCTCTGATGTTTAGTGGCTCAAGGAAGAAAGACGAATGTGAACTTTTTACGACGCGCAATTTATGGTAAAAAAACGAATATGACATTCGTCTTTCTGGCAACGGACATCAAAGGTGAAAATGGTAGATACGTCTTTCTGCCTGGAGAATTACGTAAATGAGCATCAGATACGTTTTTCTGCCACCGCTGAAATTCGGTGAAAAATTGAAAATAGCCAAAATACGGGTTAACCATTGTATAGAGCATAGCTTCATCAGTCGTATAAGCCTAAAATGTGCAGATTCGTCCTTTGTTAGATTCGTCTTTTTGCCTTTGGACGGCCTTGTGTAATCAGCTTTGTGTAATCTGGTCTGATGAAGTTATGTTATTGACTGAAACGTCATCGTTTTATTTGCTTTATTTATTTATTTATTTATTGAAAATCTAATTTGTCTGTTTACGTTGGCCACTGCAGTGTCATATTTCAGTTGTAAAGTTATTTTAAGCAAAGCTAGAAATGTGAATACAAAACGCGTAACAAAGTGATGCGTAAAACTGTAATTCATGTGGGGGCAGAATTAAGAAAAAATTACTGTGGTCTGAAGAAGACGTAAAATGACAGCACCTTAAGGAACGTAAAGACAATGGTGAATTAAAAAAAAAAAAATGAAAGGAAAAAAAGATGGGTATACCGTAAAGCAATGCCCCTTTTTAGCCCGTTCAGAGGTATAATTCCTTTGTTAATTCCTATAGTTCCTAAAGTTCCTTTGAAGAATTCCCTGATCTTTTTGAAACTCTGGACCATTGCCATTTATCTAAATACGGCTTGAATGTTGTAAAATTAATTACAATATTGAACTGTTCTTCTAACAGCAAAACGTTATTATTGTGACACGGTGATTGGTGAATTACTAACAAAAAAATGAGGATACACAAGCTTAGCCTAGAAATAGAAAAATAACAAAACTTTGCGAACCTTAAGAGAAATTGAAAAGAAAAATTATACATAGACCCAATGTCAGTGAGGCACATAACCAGGGGCACAAAAAGTGTTGGAGGGGGGGACAGATCGGGGCAAGGCTTCCCCCGCCCCAACACATTTCGTTAAAAAACAAATTTTTAGTATTTTTTTTAATGCAATAGATGGTTTATTTAGGAACATTTACCAAATTTTACTCCTAATTTTCGGTTGGGGGCCGGGTAGGGGAAAGTCTTCCCCATCCAGACCCAAAATTAGGAGTATAATTTGGTAAATGTAGACAAGTAAGCCAGCTACTGCATTAAAAAATACTAAAAATTAGCTTTTTAACGCTGCAAAGGCAGTCAGATTGCTGAAAACAAGATGCTTTACTGGGCTTTGACCTCGGAAATTAACGCAACGTTCCTCACCCTAGATCCACTAGCCAATTCTCGGACTCCATTTTTAATTGAAAATGTATTGGCTTCCCCCTTCCCCCAACCAAATTCCTGTGCGCGCGCCACTACTCATGTAGAATGAATTGGGGTTTTAAAGAATAAAGTCGAACGGAGAGAAATATAAAGAAGAGCCTTACGTATGTCGATGAATGTATTCAAGAGTAGTACGATGGTCAGACCCATTTCCTTCACTAATGTATTGTGAAATGACTACCCCAGCGGCAAACGAGGGTCACACAGCGTTTCTTATGAGAGTAAGCGGGTTCACTTTGCAATACATAAGTTGAAATTCGCCAAGGTAGCCTCGATAATCCGTCATAAGTTAGCACAGAGGCTTAATACTGTACAACGCTCCTCATTCGTAATTGAATTCTGTATAAGGTCTTTATAGGACTGTTTCTTTTAAAATAATCTGTCGATTTAGCTTTTTCCTCCCAATAAATACTGGTAGAACAGAAAGAGTGAGAGAGAAATAATTATTATGCTGAGATAAGAATAGGAAAGAAAAAGTTGCTCTAGAGTGACCGAGTTAATAGTTAAAAAAAATTCTTCAGGTATTGCTAAAACTTATACTTATGTTAAAACTGGTTGTCCGAAAGTGCGAAACAGGTTATTGAAGAGAGTAGAAGCGATGATTACAATGACAATTTTAAAACTGTAATAAAACTTCATTGACATTTGGGAAAATAAAGAATTTAAAAGGAGAAATGCCCCAGACGTCAAGGAAGTCCCTTCAGTTCATTTAATAAAATTTTCTTCGAATATATACCCGATCCTAAGTACATGCAGCTAAAATTAAATACAAGATAATAAATACACTAAAACCCTTCACTTTTAAAACACCTACCACGCCTTAAAACCATTAATATCGGTATGTTTTTTTACTCATCCAGGAGCTGACCAACGCCTCAACAATCGGCAATGTTGCTTACATTACTTGGGAATGCAACTAGTTTTTTTTTTTTTTCTTTTTTTTTTTTCTTAATCTATAAAATACTGTACCAAGTCTTTAATGATGGGCTCAGCTGGGGAAAATATTGAGAGATTTTTCCGGATTAAGGTTAATGTAGGCTGATTCTAATTTTTGCCTCATGACGGTGTTTTTTCCAGTGATCACAATTTTTTGCTCTCTCGAAGTTCGGATGGCGACCAGTTTCCACAAAATGTCCATCAACTGAATTTTCTGTATTGTGTTCACCGCAACACAATGATTGGCTTTTCTACGCCCGGAAGGACGGATTGTCTTGCCCCAACAGCTCATGAGGCACCCCTGGTTGGGGTCCACCTTCAACCCCATCACTACGAGAAATTTCAGAAACTGCACCCCTCATTGTATCACCCACAGTTACATTTAAAACCAGTTGGTCTGCGCGTCTACTCACCTATAGCGGAAACGTAAGTTTTGGGGGAATACTTTTAACTGAATACTGAAGATGGCGTGTATATTCGTCGAAAATTTTAAAATTTTACTAAATGAATTGCTGGGATTTCCCTGGCATACGGGGCTTTTCTCCTTTTAAACCCCTACACTGCAAGAAAGTTTGGAAAATAAAGAATGTTAAGCGATATTATCCTTGTGGGAGCTTGTAGTGATAGGAATAATGCCTTCGAAATAACTAAGGGATAAATAAGGGTTCTTAATCGACATAGGGTTGACTTTTAGTTTACTTTGATGACAAAAGTTGGAACAAGAGAATAAATACGAAGATGCGTTTATGCTAATATTGGTCATGCTAAGATTAAATAATTTCGAAGATACAAATAAGGTTAATACTTCCACTATCTAACATTCAAGTGAAGAAACTATGCTTAAAAACTAGATTATTAAAAAAAATAGATAACGGTGAGGTAAGTTTTGGTTCATGTGAGCACAAAAGGTGAAATAATAGGTTTTTGGTTTAAAAATATAGATAATGATAAATAAATAAATAAATAAATAAATAAATAAAGCACCAATAGCTTCGTCAAAGAGAATTTAGGAAAGATATCTTTATTTACAATAAAAAAAAATATCACTTCACGGAACTTTGGAAAAAACACTCCGCACCGTATAACAGTAATTTAACGGAATTGGTCTTAACTTTAGAAAGGGGGCGTATCAAAAATATGAGTGAACGCGCCGATAATTGCTTGCTCGGGGTAATTAACATTCAGTATTGTAGGATACTCGACAGTCGGTTATTAAACTTCCACCAACATTTCCTGCAGTATGTATTGACCCCGTTAATATTAGTATTAATTAAAATGGAATTAACCAGAGGTCACTGAAATAAGATTTGCATTTCAAATGACAGGTGGTGAATTAAAATTTACAGGACCATTGCAAAGAAACGAGATACAAGAACAGAGAAAAGGGTGGAAGTAGACTACCTTGTCCCTAAAGCCGGTTGTGACAGGGATCATTTCCCCATAGAAGGAATGGGGAGGATGGGGAAGATGGGTTATACGTAAAATTAAAAACACATTGGAGCATTACGCATGACACGAAATTTAAAAACACCTAATATTTCGAAGATTAAAACTTGTCTTCATTTTCCAAGGAAAACATTAAAAAACGCCGGACACAACACTACAGAACCTTCACTGGGGAGACGCCATATTGGAAAGAATATGGCGTCTCTAATTTGTTTCCAGTATGGCGTCCTGTAGTGTTGTATCCTGTGTTTTTTAATGTTTTCCTTGAAAATGAACACAAGTTTTAATCTTCGAAATATTAGGTGTTTTTAAATTTCGTGTAATGCGTAGTGCTTCATGTGTTTTCACTTTAATCTAAATCGTATTTTTTAAAACTCGTTTGGATCCTATGTGCTCTGAAGCCCTGAAAGGTTGAAGTTGCCTTTTAAACTTATTCGCCCCCACCTGCCAGAAGGTGGAAGCAACTGATTAAGGTAACATCTTGGGTAATATTTTTTACTGCTATGCGCAGGGGTGTGATGGTGTCTAATGTGTTAGAGGGTGCGTGTTTGGTGCATAATGCGTTAAAGAGAGGTTCAAATGCTCCCCTACTCTTAATTGTACAGTTTTACCAAGAATCAATAAATGTTAGAAAATGGGTCCCACGTGCAAATTAACTAATAAAAGTTAATACAGTAACAAATAAGTTCACAAACACATAAGTTTTAAGTTAGGACTTCTGTAAAGTCCGTGAAAGCAGCCATCCACAAAGTGGTATTCTGATGTGTCTTCTCTGCTTAAAGGAGTCTCACTAACTCTTCGCCCTCTAAAGTAGCGATACAGCACCTGAACCAAAATGGCTGCCACCAAGTTCATCCAACCATGATCACTCAAACTTAACTTAACAGTTAAGCCTGACTGACAGTTTGAGTAGTTGTGGTTTGGGGCACAAACGTGGTAGCAGTAACCTTGGCCCAGATAGCCTAATTAAAAAGGCTAAGTGGATTCTTTTACTATTTTGAATACGTTTATCTTTCCTAACTTTTCAGCTTCTTCCTTCTCAGCTAGCTCATTCCACGGCTAAATTAAATTAGACTATTTTTTTTTTCAAATTAAAAATTGAAGTTCAATAGCATCCATCTCCCTAAGAAGTAGTCGAACTCAATGATGAGTATTTTTTTAGGGAAAATGGCTACGTAACACAAGAATATGTGTTGTTTTTAACTCATATTTTTAAACTGTATACCATGAAACCAGTAGCTCCATTCCAAAATATTGTTTACTAAATATGTCTAGGCTTAGATTGCATGATGCGAATTTTAATGTGATACTCACTAAAAGGCTTACCATCCTAAATCAGATGTCCTAAGTTAGTCGTTTGCACAGAGGCATACAAAAACATCGTTTTTCTACCTTCATTTTTAACGTAAGTACTAGCCCAAAGGCTGTCTGACGACTACCATAATTCATTAAACTGAAACACATGTACTATTATTAAGAAGACCTTTTAGGTGTTTGAAAGATTTCATGGTAAACAACGTTTATGTTGGTCAGCCATCAGCTCTGAAAGTTCGGGAAAAATTAGGGAAATATATAATGTGGTCTGAAGCGTGACTGAATATCACTGCATTGATCATATTCATAACTACTTATTAATAAGGCGAGTGTACTGATGAATGAGCCTTCATTTGTCTTAAATCTTGACAATTTTGACACATTGAGTAAGTATCTTGACTTGTCATTCCAAATACTAATATTTGCAGCCTGGTTCCTTGAACTGAGAACTTGATACTAACATGATACTGCATTCCTTTGAATTAACACTGTACTTTTTTGTTAATTCACACGCAATTCCCCTCACCCTCCCCAACTTTTTTCTTTTTGTTTGTTACATCGAAATCAAGTTCTGATGTAACCGGTAAGTGTCACGGTTGGTAATGTCTTCGTTGATTTAGTATCCTGACACGTAAGAAGGTAGCATAAAGATTAGATTAGATCCACGCATTTATTTTGTTGAGAAGCTGTTATCGTCTGCAGCTTTAGTTTAAAATAATTCTAAAGTAAGGCAGCTCTATGTAGTAGTCGATATCACAATCGAATGGTTTAACTTTAACATTGTTCACTGAGGGGGAAGGAGGGGGGACAACTCGCTATTCTTTATCAAGATGAAAACTACATGCAGAAAGATTCTTTTCATCGAGGTAGGTAAGGTAGTATGGCATTCAGAAGCTATCTGATACGTCGAATAAGGTTTCTGAAAATCGACAGGATAAGCTACATATAACCAGCCGTTAGCTGTTTTGATGCACTGTTGTAATACAACATATTTGTGGGTAATATATGCATTTTTATCATTCTAAATACTGGCACACACCTACTAAGGTAATGACCGACAAATGTTAAATAACATGACCCATTCTCTAACGGTTATCCATTCTTGGTTTTACTTACAGGGACAGGAAGATTCCAATTCTCCTCTGTAGATCATAGATGTGCTGCAAGTCCGAATGCACCATGACATCACATAAGATGTATTTGGCACAAGGCATTTCCTTCCACCTGTCGAAGCCGTACCATTGTAACTTCTGAAGGAATTGACGCTGGACTGGGTCCAGGCGACTCACCAGGGAATTCAGCTCCTCCTCTGTAAACGTGCCGTCAACCGAGCGCTGCATGGGAGGTGGTGGCAAATTTTCATCCATGTGTTCCGCAAACCTCTTTTGGCGCTTTGTTGGCACTGCTGCTGCAGATTTGTCATTCTCTGCATCTGTCGCGACAAACACAAGTTTTGAGTGTGGAATAGCACGTCGCCGGCGGTGCAGTTGAGGCGTGGGGTGGGAGTTTACGGTAGCAGCAAGTGGGTCTTTTTCGAAAACGAGCACTGGTCGCTTAGGAAGCATTGGTGTCGATCTCCTTCGAACCACATGTGAGCGAGAGTTGTTCGTGCTGCTGTCATTTGTCGAGTTCACAATTGAAGAATCTGTAGCAGATGATTGATTCACAGATTGTTCAGCAACGGGTTTCTCCAATATGAGAACTTTGTGAACATGTTCATTTGATCTTTTGTGAATGCTGTGAGAGTCGCTGCTGTTTGAAACACCGGCATCTGTAGAGTTGGAGGCTGGTGTGGCATTGGCTGCGCTGGGATTAGTTGCATTAACGGAATCTACTGAAGAAGACAAGTTTGCGCTCTCTAACACGAGAACTCTGTGGATGCGTCCACTTGATCTTTTCTGAACAATGTGAGAGTCGTTGTGGTGGGATGCAACACCGGCAATTTGTGTCAGATTCGTAGAGATGGAGTGGGTTGAATTTAAAGCCTCTTTGGACAATGTAAGATTTGCAGATTGTTCGTCGTCAGGTTTCTCCAATATAAGAACTCTGTGGATATGGTCACTTGATCTTTTATGAATACTGTGAGAGCTGTTCTTATCGGAAGCAGATGCATCTGTGGCGTTGGCAAACTGTGTCACGTTAATCGAAGTGGATGTGTCTGGTGATGTAAAATTAAGATCCGCTTTCTCAAGAATGAGAACTTGGTGGATGGGAGCATGTGATCGCTTGTGAATGACGTGGGAAGAGTTGTTCTTTTTGACATCTGTGGAATTATTGCCATCTGTAGAATTACTGTATACAAACACTTTATTAGCTTTGTGTTTTCTCATAGCAGGTCGAAGTGATGCAAAAGATTTGTTCTTGGCCTCGGTGACGTTTTCCGCCAAGAGTTTTTCGAGCAGCTGCATGCCCTCCGCAGTGGCTTCACGGCCACGTGCACCGAGAAACCCTCCACTACCAAATGGACCAAACGAAAACAAGGGGAAATTGGACGATGAGTTGCCAAAAGCAGTCTGAGATGTCAAGTACCTGAGCGCCAGACCACCTACTATAAGAGTAGTTGCCGCTGGCAGGAGTATGTGAAGGTTCTCTGGAGATGCAATATTTGCTATCTTTTCACCAAATCTTTGGGCTGAAGAAGTGAAATGATGCTTTACTTCTTTGAAAGCACTAAGGGCATGATTAATCGGGTTGGGTTTATGATTGTAGTGAGGCTGTTGATGGTGATATTCGTCATGGCCGTAATGTGGTGGTGGTGGATAGCTTGGCTGGTAGTACGTATGATGCATTTCGTGGTACTGGTGAATCGGATCGTGATGGTGTTGTTCATGGTGATAACCACTACCACTACCATATCGTTTGTTGTCACTGGCCATCTCTTGGACTATCGGTGGTGGTTGAACGGACGGAGAATATGAAATTCCACTTGCCATTTGATTTTCAGGACCAGAGGAAAACAGGGTTGGGAATTCAGCAGAATTTCCTTGACCTTGTGACAGGGTGGACATCAGTGGAAGTGCATTAGACAAGAGTTGTGTTAGCTGAGCCTGTGATAATGGACCACTGTTAGACTGTGAAGAACTCTGTTGTGATTGCATCTGCTGGAAGAGAGACTGGGCAGCTTGAAGGGCCGATTGCGCCATTGCTATTTGGTTTGCGTCTGGCGGTGTCTGCTCGGGAGCTGGTGCTGGAGCTGGGGCAGGTGCAGGCTGAACGAACTGTGGCTGCTGTTGTTGTTGTTGTTGTTGCTGCTGCTGCTGTGGTTGTTGTTCGGGGGGAATATTGTAATACAGTTTATGGAAATCAGGTATGGGTTGAGGCCCTTGATGTTCACCCTTATCGGAAGTGCTGCTCTCAAAGCTATTGGAGTATGAAAAGGGGGCTGGCCCAGTATTGCTTAGAATTCGATCCTCAAGGGGATCGGATGAACTAGGAGTTGACGATGATGTTGGCGTTGGAGGCTCAGGTGGAGCTGACAGTGGTATAGCCATTGGGCTAAAACCTGAACTACTAATAAAGTCAGTGCTTGATGTCTGCTGCACTGGAGAAGCCGGAAAACCTCCCGGAAATACTGGCGATCCCGTAAATTGGACGGCTAACTCCCTTGGATTCCAATTACCAGCTACAAGCCTTCCCCTGCGACTCCCTGTACCGTTCTTGACATCTGAAGTGGTATTAGATGGCCGATAAATCGGGAATGAAGACGGAAGAGGATACTCCGTTGATGAATCTGCAGTGATGTCAGTGGGTGTAACGTCTGTCACATTCATGGGCATTTCATCTTGTGCGTTTGATAGGAAGGGACCTACAGCCAGCAATAGGATGGCAAATATCTTGGCCATGATGGTGCAGGGTGCTGAAAATTAAAAGGATATTTTAGTTAATGTGCTGTAATAATTTAGAAGCAACACTATGATTATGGTAACGTATGGTAACTAAAAAGAATTATAAAGGTATATAATTATAAACAATGTTTTAAATTTAACCTAAATTACGGCTAGTTACGAACAAAGGACAACCTATTAATCTGAACTGATGAGTTGCAAATTGATTGTTGAAAGTTTGCGTCTCGTGGGAATATTTCAAACAACCTGCACGCGGACGCCAGGATTGATGTTCTGTGGAATATCGTAGCCGATGGACTAGCAGCGCAACCGTAGGACATCACTTGTTAGTTTCTCTCAAACACAGTCCGCAATACATGGTGCCGGTCGCACCAATCCTCAATGCGTTGGGTCAAGAAATTGGAACGTTGTATCGCTGTTTTCTTATTGTTGCAATCGCCTGCACGAATAATGTGCAGAACTAGAAACTTAGAAGTGTGACATGTCAGGGGTGCTAAATAAATATACACAATTCGCTGTAAATTATTTAAAGGAAAAAGGAAAACAAGCCTAACAGCGAAAATCCTCATACACTAGAAATAATGCACTCCTTCTCCACTATCTATGGCAGCAAGTATTCCCGGGCGAATTTAGCACTAGTCACTACCCTGTCCTTAATTAACTGGTTCAGTGAGTCATTTTTATGCCAGTGGGCGAATGGGCATATCGATAAAGACATTACGTCCGTGACACAGGGTTGGATTGGGCTGGCAGTTCGTCTCCAGGTCACGCCACTCCGACGAAACGTAAGTCCATAAGGTCGGCTTAATATACTCAGAGACGTTAGGAAGGATAATGAAAGTTGGGGGGGGGGGCGAGGGTGTAAACCAGAAATTTACCGACAAAATTTTCCATCTAGCCAAAAATCGACGTAATTTTTCCAACTGAATTGCCGACTGACCAAAAATTGTGTAATTTTGCCGACTGATTTTCCAACTGGC
>JAHWFP010119310.1:13968-26570 GCA_023313725.1 Lithobius niger | reverse complement strand
CGTTTTCACTCTTAAACATGAAACTAGCCGAATGGTGTTGCACGCACGGTTTGCAACACTGGTTAGCTCATGTGAATGCCCATGTTCGACCGAATTATACCACGCGCCATGGCTGTTTAGTGTGATGTGCATATCACGTGACTGGGCTAGTCCAATCCGATGGCCAAACAGCCGTTGTTCTCGTTCGTCATTGGCTAACTCCTGGTGACGTCACGGCAACCAGCCATTGCGCATGGTTTAAGTTACTTTAAATTTTTGCGCACGCTGGCTAATAAACGCTGATTTTCGTTCGCTTCACTCACTCAATCAGCGCATCCTGTGTCTCAAATCACCCACTCCACCTCTAATACTCCTCCTCCCCCATTCTATGATCACTTCTGTCATATTCTTCCATCTTCATGGTCATGCTGGAGGAAATGAATGAGGTCTCGAAACTGACCCTTCGAGAAGCATGCTGTCCCGAAACTCTTCTCCCCAATGCTTCCCTCCTACTAGACGCGTGGTGCCGTTGGTTCTTGCTTAACTTTTAAATGTAGTGCTTAAAAGTAGTTGTCTTGATTTATACGATCTTATTATGTAGTTTAATGAGACGTCAAACATATTTACAAACTTAAATCGGAAAGAAACGCATAACAAAATAAAGGACTTTATGCATAAAAGGACTCCTTAAAACAGCGATTCGCGTGTTTCGAGGTTGTAGATCATTGATAGCCTTCCTTCAATACGCAAAACTTATGACTCTTTACGAATTTTTTGTTTGTGTTTATCTTCCGCATAATTTTGATCCTGTACAAACAGTAACGATGTTCAAAAACGCGAGTGACCTCCTTAATGCAACTAGTAAGATGAGAATCTTTAGTCGACCTAGAAATCAACTAGGGCTTATGCCGTTTTTGTTTCTCGCTCTGGAAAGAAAAAGATTTATGACGTTGTAAATGAAGATACTAGCTCTGGCTCGTGTAAACATAGTTAAGACATTAATATTCAGTGTTCAAGTACCTTAAGGCGTCAACGAGAACCACCATGATCATGCGACAGCAACATAATGGGATTTGCAGACGAGTTGGGGCTACACGAGACTACGCTGTCAGCACTGGTCACTTGTCAGTGGTCAGCACTCGTCAGCACAACTCACGTCCGTCAGCACTCGCAGTTTTCAGGATCAGCTGTCTGATTAGCAAAGTAGCTGTGCTAGGCCTGATTCTAAAACTATCTATAACGACTTACTTCCTGTACAGTCACATGAATTTCTTTTAAATGCATCAAAATCATCGAGTCTTTTAAGGAGGGATTTGTGCAAGCAACATGTATGCTCGTAGCACAGCGTATCAACGTTGATAACACGCGCTAATGTTAGTTAATTTTGCGCAGACTGACTGAACGTTGTGTTAAAATATTTTCTAAAACCCACAGAAAATGCGCATGTTATATAGGATAAAATATAAAATTAAAAAAAATTCAATTTTAAAACCAAAAGTTTGCTTTCCAATTTACTTTCTTCTCTTTCTTGGTTGCATCATTAATTGTATACCATATTTGAGCTTCTCAATATCGATCCCGCAATTTACGAATTGACGTTTGTTTACTCTTACGTTGCTAGTCACGTTCAGAGGGATGATGATAAATTATGAAAATTGTACACGATATCTACGCCCGCGCAAATAAAACCAGCCCGAAAAATAATTACAAAATAACGTATCAGAAGAATTGTGGCTCGTACTACGTGGGTAGTACGCATTTTATTATTTTTTAAATCGAAAATCCAAAGTTGCGCAGACAGCAGTCGCTCCCACACACACAAGAAAACACTATTAAAGTTTTTAATTTTTGCATTGCGCATACGTGTTATCCGAAATAATTGGTATTATTTTCCAGCCATTTAGTTACTCATTGGCCAAATTAACTCAGAAATGAAATTATGAACTAAATGGTTATAAATTCTGTCCGAAAGCTAAAAATATTCTTTTTCTTTTATTTTTTTTAAGTTGGTTGATCTTTTTTTGCTGGCCATAGCCTTCGATCGATTTTTTTTCTTTTTACAGTTTGACCGTCTGGTAAGAGCCGAAGGTGGGGTGCTCCTCTTCAAATTAATGGTGATCTGCTCTTCCATCATTCCCTTTTACTGCACTCCCCCCCCCCCCCAAGTCTAAGCTACGTTACACATTCCTCGTCCTCTTCCCTTCCACCTATAATGAAAAAAATAGTGACTTCGTTCCGAAAAAAAAAAATACTTCAAAAGCTGATTTCCTACGTCTAACACAATACCAGTTGCCCCCTCCCCCCTCCCACCTCCATCCAGCACGAACATTTTTTCGGATATTCAGAATGGATGCATTAATACTAATACTAGTTTTTGTTTTGTAACTGCGTCAATGATTGACCGATTTTGGCGCTTCAATAAACCATTTTAATCATAGTTTGTAGAGTTTTCGATGATCGTTGAAGAAATAGTTACCAACTCTGCTCAAGTGGACCGACAACTGAACGTTTTTCTGAAAAAGTTAGCCATCGTTTAAGTTGGCTAATGCTTAAAAATTTGGCGATCTTTTAAGGACCCAAGAATCAAAAAAAAAAAAAAATTAATAAACAGCCGCCCGCCCGCCGCCCCGATTTTCTTAGAAAAAATCTCGAAAACTTCTTGTTTTGTAAGTTTTGCCTTATGTTATTTATTAAAAATTTTATTTTACGCGGAAATGTTGAAAAATGCGATGAGGTAAAATAGGTCTGTAGAGATAGACCTAATTATAACCACAGAAATGAGCACTAAAGTGGATGATGATTCTTTGTGTACTGCGGAATTGGCTTTTATTCGAACCTGAGCTGGGCAGGAAAGCCGAACACGGAACAAGCGGGGGTTGCTTCTGTCCTGATTTTAACGAAAGGAAGGTAATTTGCATCTTGAACGTATCGAAAAGTAGGTCAGGAAGTAAGAGCAATACCTTGCTTGAGTTTACTTTTACGTAATTGTATAGTACATGTAGAAGTAGCATATATTAATCGTTATCCTGCGATGCGATTATATTTTATTTCACTAACGTCTTGTTTCACCAAATTAAATGAAATTATGAACTAAATGGTTATAAATTCTGTCCGAAAGCTAAAAAATGTTTTTTTTTTTTTTTTTTAAAGTTGATTGATCTTTTTTGCTCGCCATAGCCTTCGATCGATTTTTTTCCTTTTTACAGTTTGACCGTCTGGTAAGAGGCGAAGGTGAGGTGGGGTGCTCCTCTCAAATTAATGGTGATCTGCTCTTCCATCATTACATTTTACCGCCCTGGGGGGGGCGCCCCCGCCCTTTTTAATTTAAGACCCTAATTTTGGCTTATAAGAGCAGTAATCTGCAATCCGCTTTCATTCTGCAATTTTGTCTGTAGTTCCACGCACGGTTTGTTTTACTTGCTTTTGAGGTTAGCTAATAAATTTGATTTGCCATTTCCGCCTCACCCTACCTATCTGTTCATGTTTACGTTGAGAATTAATGCTGGATAAATATGGTAGCTCACATACGACATACTAACGAAGTAAAGACAAAATTAGGAATATCACTATTAATACGGGGCAGCTACTTACGGATGAGGATAATTTCTCTAGGAAGGTTGTCTAACAGCTGGCATCGACGGTTTTGAAAGAAGAAAACACAGAGTTCAGTAGGGAAACATAATGGTGTGTGGTGAATGGCACTTAATAGGTGTGACGTCATTTGACTTGAAGTGACGTCACACCTAATAAGTGCCATTCACCACCCGATTTCTTCCAAATGTATCCAAAAGAAGTTCTGGTGGTGAATGGCACTAAATAGGTGTGACGTCATTTCAAGTCAAGTACGTGTTTTAGTCAGCGTTCAGAATATGAGCCTTATGATCAGATTCGAGCCGCCTGCCATCAGCAAACCCTATCCTGTCTAGACAATGGCAGAGCTTTGGTGAAAGACGAAAAGCTACGCAGCAATATGACGCTTACACATGACGCTTACACATGACGCTTACACGAAACTACATGATACGTATCTAACTCTAGGAGCCAAACTAGCCATAACACTAGTACCATGAAGCCAACATGAAACCATGTGAAACCAGCGAGAAACCAACATCAAACTATCAATAAACTAACACGGAACTAGCAGAAAACCAGCACGAAAATAACAAAAAAAATGTGCAATAAGCGTTACCAGTAGGAAGCTAACATAAAACTGTCAACTAACTCTTTACTAAAAAAAACTAACCTAGAGCTAGCAGGACGCTAACATGAAACTAGCAGGAAACAAGCACCAAACAGGAGGCAATGAAGTTATAATCAAGAAACTATCAAGAAACCATCGAGAAACTATCGAGAAATTAATCCACCAAAACTACAACAAACCTACACTGGTAAGAAACCACCACGAAACGTGAACTATCATGAAACTAGGAAGAGACCAAGAAACTTGTATTGGAAGAAATTAAGATGAACTTGACGCGAATATTCCTAGAAATATTTACGTGTTTTCTCTCACTCTCGAAATTCGTAAAGCACGATTCGAAATATCAACTGATGTTTCTGTCTTTGTTTCATTGGCTATCAGTTCAGGGGTTAAAGACTTCTACAAACTTGAGCTCTAAATGATGAAAGCAAGTCTTTTTTTAATGTAAGTGGAAAGGTTCAAGCTAATCACCAAATGCCCAGTTCTTAGACGGGTTTTGTGACGGTGGTTCATAAATGCGATGGATTTCAACTTCTGAGGACTATAGGCATACGAAAAGCGTTTATGTTCGTCGATTCGAATCCTAGTCATGCCACTTCGAAATACACCTTAAGTAAATAGTTATTTTTAAGTATTTGATCCTTGTTGTTTCTTCCACGTTTTCTGTCGAATGCACAACAGGGACCTTCAAATCCTTCGAAGCCTAGGGACTTCGCACTGGCGCACTATATATGACACATTCAGTCAAAACCTGTAGTTCAAACATAAATTTATTAAATATCCTTTTTTTCCGCGTGATGCGGCAAAAATGAAAAGTGGCTTGAGCGAATCATGAGAAGGGGCTCAACTTAATTAGCAGATCTGGTTCGGTTTGTTAAAACACTAAGCCTTCGGAAATGTGGAGATCGGTTATCGCAGACAAAGTAAGCTGGTGTAGAGGTTCAGTCACTGACTACAAATAAAGATCTAACGTAGGTTGTGAAAAAAAAAGTAGGCTGTACTAGCACCTTAATCCTTCTCAGATTTGATTCCGGCAAGCCTACAAGCAGGTGGAGCAGAGGACATCCTGTACTAAGCATAAGGGAGGGAGTTCGATGACCAGGATCGCGAACTGTCCTCCCTTCATCTTTTGTTGCGTTTGCTGGGTTAAATATCTTCCCACCTCTCGCATTCTTACATCCGGGACTTAAACCAGAAATCGGGGGCGCAACCTGTAAATCAAATCGAATCTTTTCTAGTTCTGTTTGGGTACTAGGGTTGGGGGTGGGGAATAGGGGGGAGCCACGGACCGTATGTTCCATAAAATTCACGGATAAAACTCACGGATTAAGAGCTTGTATTTATTTTCACGTGTGGAATTGTTTCCACTAAAGGACTTGGTTCCGCACGAACAAGTTTAAAAACCGGCTCGTTGGTATAGCAGTTTACAATTTTATACGTTCGGCAGCAGCCAGAACAAAAGTTAATTGTGCTCCAAATTTACAAATTTTAAGTTTTTCTAACAACTGACGTGGAACAAGCGTCACGCGAATCTATATCCAGCGTAGTTACTTCCTAAGGGGTTTTGGTTACACAAGAAACAAGCTGCTCACATTTTTGGGCTATTCTATGTCGGTTTGTTATTTTGTCTTGATTTCCTCTTCAGAAATAATACATCAGCGAAAATCATACATAAAAAAAAAATAGCGTAGTACAGTAAGCCATCTTTATACACTTACGCCTTAGTCGAGTGACGTGAGCCGAATTCGAAGTAGCGAACAAAGGGGCGAGGGGTAATCGTCTAACTGGAAAACCGTATAATTGGAAGAACGACAGTATAATGGCAAATCGTCAAACACGACATTCGTATAATGGAAAATCGTCTAACACGAAATTCGTATCACGGAAAATCGTCTAATGTCCCTGCCTCGCTCGCGCTGCCGCGCACGCTGCAGCTATATAAATAACACCAGAAACTGCATGTATATTATTGTCCAGTTAGATGTTTAACCATTAGACGATTATCCATTATAAGATATGAGAAGAGAGAGAAGAATACTGGTTTATTGAATCAGGCAAATCGGTACAAAACTCGTATGTGCCCTCACCCCAAAAGAGCTAATGCTCGCATGTGGTGTGTTGGCTACCATAATACAAATTAACTAAAAAACACAAGAATTACAAATGTCAACGTATGAAACAAATGCAAAGTTTGTGTGTATCGTAGACAAAAAAAACAAAAATTACAATAATAGCAGTATAATATTATTATTGCCACTGTTATAAGCAAATGTTACAATTTTTATTAGCTACTTTTACTACCATTTTTATTACTATTTGTATTACTATTTTAATTTACTATTTTTAATAATAGCGACTGCAAAGTTACTATTATTAGCAAATGCAGTTATTACAATCATTATTAATAAATGCAAAGTTAAGGTGCATCGTAGAAAAAATAATCACAAAAGTAAAAATAAATAAACATGCAACAAATAAACAAAGAAAATCAAGATAACAAAAAGTGCTGAAAGTATTTTTCAGCTTATAACTTTAAATATTTTTCCATTCAGATGATTTTCCATTAGACGATATATTTGGTTTATATGATTTTCCATTAGACGATTTTCCAGTTAGACTTCGTCCGACGCCCCGAACAAGTTCTCACCACGTCATTGCCGTGTAATCTTTACCAATATGACCACTCGTCCACTAGCCTGATGGCTTATTTCTAATTTACTTTTATATTATTTATAGCGATTTTGCACTTATTTATTTCACCTTCTTCTGTTTTATGCGGGTTATTTTGATTACGATAAGACAAAAATTAGAAGCAATGAAAAACAACGCTAATAAAAACGGATATCTAGACACACGCTAGGTTGTGGCCGCCAAGTAAAAGTAGATCATCGGAGTGGGAATCGTAGTGCAGGCCGCGTCAAATTTTCGGTACTCAAATTTGACTTTCGGCGGTTGAATTTCTGCTCGGGTATGCTGATATTTAATCCTAAAAGCAACAGATACAAACAGCGTATTCACTATTTTTATTTATTTTTACGCTCATCCGTTATTTTACCTGCTTCTGTACGTATTTAAAATCTTATAGATATTAAATGCTTAGCCGTTTTAGTTGTGTGCTACGAATATCCTCCCCCCCCCCCCCCCTTCCTCGGCCGCTCACGTGGATCGCCTGTTTCCTGTGTGAAGGTTGGCGGTCAGTATCCCAAACGGATCCTAACACTTTAATATAATCCACAAATGCTCAGCCCCCGGTGGTTCAACCACCACGCCGGATAAAAATAACGTATGAAACAGTAACGTAGTTTGACCGACAGAAAAAAAAAATCCCAGCACTGCAGAAAAGCCAACATTTCGCTAGGTAGTAGTGATTCGTGTTAGAGAGTAATTCCTGTTGAAAATATGAAAAATTAATGAAAGCCTGCGTGAATGATAATGCCGGCGTAATTTTCCCTAACAATTTTTTTTTATGAGCCTATCAAAATTTCTCATTAAAAAAGGTATTTTTTTTTACCTTTTGAACGTAAAATATCCCGAAGCCACGTAACCAGTTTATTTATTTATTTTATTTATTTTATGATCGAGGAATGAATCGAATAATATGGGGTCATAAATTACCGTGGCTACGGTCGCCAGTACAAGGCCAGTCTTTAATGCTGACTGCTTTGCTTCGTTTACCCTTTACCTTGTGATTTCTTTCTTTATTGACTAGTGTATTGTGTATCCTCACAAGGCCAGTCTTTAACGCAGACTGCTTGCTTCGTTTAGAAAAGCTCCTTTGCCCTGCATCGTACCGCGCGTTACTAGAAAAAAAGGGGGGGAGGGGAAGTCTGGTGGTCTCTCATGCTACCCTGACCGCCATTCAGGCATGGACTTTGCAAGGCCCAGTTTCCCTTTACTGATTGGATAAGCGCAATTCAAATAACTGAAACTGTTAGCAAAAAAATAAAAACCAACTAAAGTGGTGGTGGCTAAGTCAACTGAAACTTTGATGTGTCCTGGAGTTTCCAGCTACGTTAATTACTTCGTGTCAAAAAGCCTATACGCGAAGTCTCAAAATCCACCAGAGCTAAATATCTTTTATTTTATGCGAGCCTTTTCTCCTCACTGAAATTGTATCCGTTTGAACAAGCCGTGCAGTGTGGCGATTGGAGAGTATGATGATCAGGCAACTTTTCAGGCTTAAGAGTGAGCGAAGCAAACGAAATCAGCGATTGTTAGCCAGTGTGTGCAAAAATGGGATTGAAGCATCTTAAACAGACGGTGTAAACTTATGTACGTTCACAGTCCTATGAAAGTTGTGATATCCACCAAAAATCAAACCTGGTAGAAAAACCCGCCAAGTTTCCAAAAACGGTCGGCCTTTGAAGGTAGTGATATCATTCCACCAGGGAAAGGTCGCCAGGGTTAATCCTATTAGCCAAGTTAATCGCACCGAATAATACTTAAAATCCGCTAGTAGCAATCTTCTAGTTTTCATTTAACTTTAGAACTATTAGTATGTGCGATTAACTTGGCTAATAGGATTAACCTTGGCGGCCTTTCCCTGGTGGAATGATATCACTACCTCCAAAGGCCGACCGTTTTTGGAAACTTGGCGGGTTTTTCTACCAGTTTTGGTTTTTGGGTGGATAGATATTAACACTGCGTATTCAGAAAACAAAAAATCCATTTTTTCTTTCTGCTTGTTTGCGAAGGTGTTCAAATTTTAAGTAGAATGTGGATAACTCACTTGCTTTAAAAACTCGCTAGTGCAAAATATTTCCATAAAAATACGATAAAATTAAGAACCACTATTAAAACAAGACACCATCAAGACACCACCAAACTATGGGAGAGACAACTTTATTTTGTCGATATTCAGATTCCGTATCACTTCATTTTACTCATGATGACAACCTAAAGTTACTAATGAAAGACTCCACAAATGCAGTTACATTCTGAGTAGTCTATTTTTTAATTCACTGCTTGCCGAAATTAAACTTATTAGCCTACTGGGCTGAAATCTTTCAGGATACATTTGTTTAAGCGGTTATTACATCACAACCCTATGAGCTTGGCAATACTGTTTAGCATCATGAGGTAACACTGACAACTTTACTCTTTTGGTTGCATTGTTTTCTAGTACTCGCACATTTTTCCCCCCATTTTCTTATTACTTTGTTCTTAGTCATGCTTTGCTTGATTTTCGAGACCCGGTTTTCCACATTAATTACGTGCTTATTCCTATTTTTTAAAGAAAATGTTTCGTGTTTTTTTTTTTTTACGTACGACCATTACCCACACGCGAGCATCTGCTCGTGTGGTGTGAGGTTCGCCTTCTGTCAATTATTTTCTTGTAAACTGAACCGAAAAATAACTCAGTTATTATTAAATTCAGCCAAAACAGTGCACAAAATTAAAACAACGACGTTTCGGAAAAGGACACTTTCGGTCGTCAGGTTTCCAAAAATTAGCTAAGACTTAATGGTAAAATCAAGTCAATCCATCCACAAATGTCAATATACTCGCTACAAACAGAATAATTTTTTTTTTAAAAACCTAAAATTCTCACACATTTCCACTCAAAATCGGCAAAATATGAGGCGTAGCGAAAAACACCGTTTTTCTCTAGCAAGCTCGTACCGCCTCCTATTTTGCCACTTTTGAGTGGAAATGTGTGAGGATTTTGGGTGTTTTTTTGTTTAATTCTGTTTGTAGTGAGTATGTTGACATTTGCAAATGGATTGACTTGGTTTTTATCATGAAATGTTGGCTAATTTTTGGAAACCTGATGACGAAAAGTATCCTTTTCCGAAACGTTGTTGTTTTAATTTTGTGCACTGCCATGGTTGAATTTAATGATAACTTGTGATGTGCTGTTTGTAACCTGAACAAGTAAGTTAAACACATTTTCCCTAAAAGTGACTAAATTTATCTTCTCGTTTTGGGGTCTATAGACCCCCTTCTAATTCCCTTAAATAACAACAATAACAGTAACGTCATCAACAAGAAAAGGGCTTGCCTTACCTTCCCTGCCGTTGGTTCCACGAGGTCAGGCACAGCTCGGGATGGCCGCGCGCGCAGACGAGGAGCGAGGGAGAGCAACTGAATGGGCTAACCTGATTCCGGGCCAACTTATACAACTACTAACCCACTTGTCACGCTGGGACAAATAGAGGCGAGCGAGCGAACAGAACTTGCAACTCAGCTCAGCTCAGCCTGGGGCAAGGAGAACCGTTTGAAGGGAAAAGAAGGAGATCCTTCACTCTTAGCAAAGAGGGATGGACAAAACAGATCCTGGAGCAAAACAACGAGAGAGAAAATGTGACAAACTCGGCCGTTCCATCCAAACCCGCGGGGGTTCTTAAATTAGCAAACTAGAAAGGTTGACACATATTTTTAAAAGAAAGTTTAAAAAGAAGTCGTGGTGGCTAGGATAAGAATAACGTCAGTTTTGAAAGCTTGTCAAAACTATGAATCAAGGACCACGGTAGCGGTAGCGGTCCTTATGTAAGTCTCAGCATGAATTTCCATGTTAAACGTCAAACTTTGAACTCCTATAGTTTCGCCCAGAATTTCGTTGCTCTGTGTTAATTCTGGGCGAAACTATAGGAGTTCAAAGTTTGTCGTTTAACATGGAAATTCATGCTGAGACTTACATAAAGACCGCTACCGCTAATTCGGTATTTGAGGGTCGTGTCGTAACTATTTCACTGCATTACAAATTTGAATGACAATAATCGAACCGTTCGGCGACCACAGTATGGCCATTTATCGTTGTTGTTGCAGCTGTCGTTGGGACTTTTTGCCCTCACCTGGAGATAGAACCACTGAACCAATTTTCAAGTTCTATAGCTTAAAATGTAGGTATGGACAATGCCTAGGGCCTTTCGCGTGTTATTTTAATGTAAATACAATATTCTCGCAACGGAAAGCCAAATGGGCTCGAAACTTTGCTCTCACCTAGAGATCGAACCAAAGAACCGATTTTCAATTTCTATAGCTTTAAATGTAAGTAATAACACCGATCAGGGCCTTTTGAACACGACTTTAATGTGACTGCAGTATTCTCACCGGCAGAGCATTTATTATCGAAGAGCACTGGGCAGAAACCATTAGGTGGAGTAACAAATTTTTGCAAATCGATCTGAAAACGTGAAATTTGGTACACAAGTCTTTCTTAGCAGTACAAATGAATCCAGCCATGGACCCCCATGAAACACCCCCAAGGGCCTGCAGCATCCGCCCAAACATCCCCATGTCCCCTCCCAGAAGCTTGAGCAACGAATTCTCGCAGATCAAGCTTAAAATATGAAATTTGGTGCACAAGTCATTCTTAGCAGCATAAATCGAATCAGCCATGGACCCCGATTATATACCCACAAGGGCCCCCAGCGCCCTCCTGTATCCTGAGGCTTGATAAATTCTTGCAAATCGAGCTAAGAGCTTGAAATTTGGTACGCAAACCATTCTTAGCATTAAAAAATCGAACCAGCCGTGGAACCCCAATGAAATCCCCACAAAGGGTCCCCCATCTCTCCCTGTTCCCCCTCCCTGATGCTTGACCAACAAATTATTTCAGATCGAGCTAAAAGCTTGAATTGTGGCACACAAGGTATTCTTAGCAGTAGACATCGAACCAGCCATGGAACCCCCATGAAATACGCCCAAGGCGCCCCATGAAATACGCCCCCCTCCCAGGTCTCCCCATCTCCCTGAGGCTTGGCCAACAAATTATAGAACGCCGCTTTTTTTTACGTCGCTTTAGAATATCCTTGTTACTGACTCCGATAATTAATTGTAGTGCTTTTTTATCTTCATGTTTTTGGTGTTTTAAAATCGACCTGACAAACTTGGGAGGGGTGTCAGTGGCGTCGTCCCTTCCTCGTTCCCATTCGCGTTTGGGCTAATTTAAATTATTCTTATTCTTATTGCAGATCGAGCTAAAAGCTTGAAATTTGGTACGTCATTCATAGTAGTACAAATCGAACTAGCTATGGAACCCACTCGAGATACTCTCCAAGGCACCCCAACGCTCCCCCTCCCCACCCCCAAGTGCCCCTCCCTGACACATTCTTTCAGATAGTACTAAAAGAATGAAATTCGGTTCACACGTCATTGTTAGCCGTACAAATCAAACTAGCCATGCAACTCCCGTGACATCCCCCAAGACTGCTCAGTGCTCCCACCCCGCCCCTATTCCTGCTACATGAGGGTGATACCCAAAAAATTCTTGTTGATCGTACTAAAAGCAAGCATTGCAAGACACCCATCAATCCTAGCAGAAGAAATCGAACCAGCCATGGATCCCCATGAAATGCCACCAAGGCATCCCTCAGCATCCTACCATGAAATATAGATCACCAACAAATTCATACTGAACGTACGAAAAATATGCATTGCTGCAGTAGAAATCGAACTACATACAGAATCCCATGAGGTA
>JAHWFP010119310.1:0-13868 GCA_023313725.1 Lithobius niger | reverse complement strand
CCCCCCCCCCCCCCCCCCCCGTGCATCCCTGTATACACTACATGAGGCAGATGACCAATAAATTCTAGTTCGATTTGTACTGGTAAGAATGACTTGTGTGCCCATTCATCGTTTAACATGATCAGCAAGATTTTGTTGGTCAGTAACCTCATACAAGTGAGTGTGTAGGGGTACAGGAATGTGTCCGATGGGGTATCGCGAGGGTTTTCACAGCTAGCACGATTTATAAGTAAAGAATTGGCTTGCATACCAAATTTCATGAATTTAGCTCGATGTGCATGATTAGTCCAAATTCTGGCCCGTAACACCTGTACTGCTCCTGGAGATCGAACCAATGAACCGAAGCTCAAGTTTTATAGCTTAAAACGTAGGTATGCAGAAGACTAGGGCCTTTTGAACGCTATGTGACTACAATTGTTGTTGTTCTTCTTGTTGGTGAGATTTTGCTCACCTTGAGATCGATTCCGGGATCCGGATGGCGTGGGTGAGAGGAGAGGTAGTGGCAACCGCCTGCCTGGATATACGGGCTACCTACGACATGGTGGATGTGGAGTGGGTGTGACAGGCAATGCCTGGGCTCAATGTCTCCAGGAAGTTACTGGACTCGATTTTGGCCCTCTTTGGTCTCCTCTACCTTGCTGCTCGTGTGGGAGGCCTCTGGTCTGGGATGAGGTCCACATCAAGGAGGCTCACGCAAGGCAGCTGCTTCAGCCAAGCGCTGTTCATTTTGACAATCAATGAGGCACTGGTAGCCCTGGCAGAACGATTTAGTGTTGTGGCCTCTGCCGACAACGTCACTGTGTGGGTCTCAGGCGGCGATGTAAATGCTGTCTTGGGTCTTCTGGAGGATGCTGTGGCAAAGGAGTGGCAGAGGGGCAGAGGATGCTGAGGCAGAGGGGGATGCTCCTGGCAATCCAGGGTTTTACTCTCTCTGCCGCAAAACAGGAATTGATGCTGTTTTCTAGGGGCCCACCTATTGTATAGGCTCACTTGAAGTTGGGGGAAGCGTAGTTCGGGCAGCCAAAGTGTTAGATTTGAGCTTCCACCGGGATCTGCAATTGAGCTGGCTGGGTGATACACAAGTGGTGAGGAAGGCTGTATAAATCTACGGATTTTAAACTCAGTGGTAGGGAACAGATTGGTTGCTTGGTGATCTGTCTGTCGTGATCAATTTGTACAGGTCACTCGTTTATGCTTCTGTCGACTTCCATCTGCCACTGCTGATTGGGTCGAAACGCAATTGGTACAGTGTAGGTGGCAGTTAATGGCTGCCTTAGGGCGGTGACAGAGTGTCTGTATTCAGCATCGATGCAGCCCTGTACATAGACGAGAGTGACCCTTGCAGCATCGTGTAAAGGAACTTCTGGGAGCGGTGTGCTTGAAAGGAATCATGTGGGGCAGCGGCGGCCACATAGGCAGGATTAGTTGGGTCTTGGGCCGGAATTTAAGCAACTGATTGGTAACCTGGGCCACGGGGCTAAGCTCCTGTTGGAATGATACGGCCGTGATTACGGCGATTGAATTCATAACCCGTGGCAATGATGTCACTTTTTGAGTGATTATCTTATCCTGGGTGATGGGCTGATGGAACACCAGGTTGGTGATATTTGCTACGACGTCTCGTTTCACAGGGAATTATTAAACGATGGCATTGGTGTCTTCCAAGAGAACTACCGCCTCGAATGGGGTTACTGAAACCCGTTTCTCCAGACAGCATTTCTGGGGGAGCTACCTGCAATTTGTCTCCCTGGACATCGAGTTAGACCTCGCTACTGAGTTCTCACAGACTCTGCTGGAGGAATAGGACTCCTCCAACGATCATTAGCAGGTATGGACGGGGTTCACCCGGTTGTGTTCGAAATCTGTTGAAAACTACATGTTGCACTGCGGTCAGGTGCAGTTGCAAGGATCCAGTGGGTATGGGGGCATTCTGGCCACTTTGGCAATGAAGTAGCAGACGGTGGAGCCAGGCTCTCTGGTCATAATGGGAAGAAAACAACTTAGTCGTTCGGGTTAACCCGCAGGACCTACGTCCAGTTTTCATCCTATTGTCCACCCACCGACAGCATTGAATAGGCTGTCGAGGAACGATGAAATTGCAAGTTACTGTATCAAGGCTGTGGACTGGCCATGTTTTGTTGTACATCCATGTAATTCAGGTTGTGTTGGGATGCAAGCAGGGTCTGTTGCTTGGGATGGGTTCAGAGATGGTGGAGCATTTTTTGCTACATTCCCCACTCACACACATTAGAGGAGACTACCGCTGCATACGGTTGGTGCATATCTAGTCTCTGTGTTACAGCTCCACCCTTGTGATTGGATAGTCATGGGAGCTCCTCAGGCAGTGTTGTGTTTCTGTCGGGACACTAGAAAGTTCTTGTAGGTTTTCTAGGATTGAGGGGCCACCACACCCGGGTTGGTTCAGTGGGTGTTTGCTTGTTGTTGTGGATTGTGTTACTGTGAGTTTCATCAAGGCTGGTTTGGTGTGTACGGTGTATAGAGTTAGTGAGGCTAAGTGGTAGTATTTAGGATTCAGCGCTTAGCGCTCTATTTTGACCAGTTAAAGGTACATTCCTCCCGGTTGGCTTTCCTGTGTAATGGCAGCTGCTACCGTTAACTGCTAATGTTAACTGCTGGTTGACTTAGCTGACTTTTTACTTTAGTTGCTTTTCACTGTTGTAATCAAGCATATAAGCAGGGCGTTACTCTAATCAAGGAGGGAGTGACTAATTCCTATCCTGGCATAAGTGAGCTAAGTGCTAGTATTAATGCTGCCACCATGAGAGAAATTGCAAGTCACTGGTAGTCCTGAGTGTAAACTACGATATATCTTTAAGTTTAAACGGCTCTAGCAGCAATCAAAGTGAAAGGTTAAACTAGCTCCAAAATTGTACAAGTATTTATTTTGCAGGTCCAAAATAAGGTTATTTACAACAAGTTTAACTTGAATTCGTTATTTCAATTTACGAGTTTCAGTGAAACAAGATAAAAGTCACAGTTAAAGTTGTTGAAATCGCAGAGAATACAACTATCAAGTTTCTACATGAATATGATCAAAACGGGTTAAGTTGCCGCTAGCATCGAGGAGACAACAATCTGATGTTTTTTGTTTCCAAAAACAAATAAAAATGAAGTGTCTGAGCATTAAGACATCAAATACTTTCGGTTTACAACCTGTGGTATTTTAAACAAGAACCGTGCCTTATTTAGATTTATGAAAACCGTGCTTCAATAAAATCAAATCCACGTTGGACTAAGTGAAGTTTAAATTTTTTAGGTTATAAACACGCTAAAATCTATTCCAAAAGTCAAGGACAAGTTTTAAGTTTAAGTATTACATTTAGAATGAGGGGTCCTAAATAATAACGATTTACTAACAACTACCTTTTGCCTAGCAGAAACATCGTCACTCTCCAGACGAAGTCAAACATGGCGTCCCTTGGCTGTTTGGATCGAGCTATACTACTGTTCGAACGCTTCTCTGCTCTTTTATACTCGCTGGTCGGTTCCAACAACAATAGGCCAAACCGCGGAGTGTGTGATGACGACGTGAAGGCGAGAGACTGATTTCTCCACTTGAGATTTGTGTTTGTTTAGGCGCAAGCTCAATCACGTGGGCCTATGAACAACGAAGTGAGGATCTCGAAGGCCTTGGTTGCCAAGCCGGAAACGCATCGAAGAAGAGAAAACAATATGGCGGCTATAACTGGGGCAAAGGCAGCGATTGATTATTAAAGATTTAAGCTATTAAATAAATAATAGTTGGAAAAATAAAACTGTAGAATAAATCTATTTAATGTAGAAGTCAAAACTGAAACAACAGAATTTTTAGTTACGACGGAAATAAGGCAAACGAAGAAAAACAAAACAGTGGTGTTTGTATACGATGCTATACGACGGTGATTTTTTGGTCCAAGTTTCTGTAAAAGCAAGCCTTGAAGAAATATTAATCCAAATATAAGTTCATGAAACCCATAAAGGCCAGTAATTTCTGGATCTTTCCTACCTTATATATAAAAGTAAAAGTTACGTGGCATTATGCCATGGCGAAAAATGGCGTCGGCGATTTCTCCGTGAGGGAAAAAAAATGAACGTTTTGTCGAATAACAAAGTTCGTGGGTTGAATTTAAAACTTCTGTTCCCGCATATTTTTGGGAATTACGTCCTTCTTTCTGAATTGTCCAAGTTTATTAGAATTGGTTATATTTCGCTGAGAACTGGTGAAAAAGGTGTAGTGGTTTCAGAGTTCAAAAGTGGCTTCTCAGGTTTTTTATTGTTGAGGTTGTTGGGCTGCCTCACCAATCATGCTACGGTTAAGTGCAACGCCTTTGAAGTTGTGTTGCTCAGTTTTGCAACATTACTTCAGACACGTGTAAATGTTGCATTACCTATTTTCCCTTCGTAAGAAACGGTTTTGCTACATTCACTCTAACCTATGCAAATGTTGCAAAAGCTATTTCGCGCAGGATGCTCGGATATAGTGAGAAGGTATGTTCTTTAAAACCCCTTCGCAACAAATTAATATAATTCGGTACGTACTTAAAATCAATATTACGTATATACTGATTTAATTAATGGTACAGTTTCTATTTATCATGTCCAGACGATCACGCTGACGCATTCTAGTAAAGATACCTGACAGCTTACCCAGTCCCCTTTCATATTTTAAGTCAGTGCCTGCAACGTGCATTGCAACATTACTTTGATATGGGAAAGGGTACCATAATTGAACTTCATACCCTAAATCTAAAAACGAAGGTAGGCGTTTTCGTCCCCAGAAATTCGTCCACTGATTTTTCGTTCCATGGACTATTAGCCTCTAAACTGTTCGTCCCTCAAAATACACGCCACCAGAATGAACCATACATCGAGTGCACACCTGACAGTACTCAATCAGAACTGTAAGGGGCCACGCTTCGTGAGGAAATGACAAACAACTTAAGGCCTTCCCAATCAGAACTGCCAAAAACTCCATGCTGGAAGAAAATAACGAAGAATGAGACTCCGGGCTTTTAGCAGTAAAAACTTTAGGCTGCTGACACGTGCAAAAAAAGAAACGAGCAGTGAAAAAAATAATGCTCCTTCTGACAGCCCGAGAATGAACCATCCGCGTATGAATAGTCCGTGGGACGAAATGTCCGGCTACGAAAAGTTTGAGTACCCTGAAAACATAAGATCTAGGGTATCAGCACACCCAATTTCAGTTTCTTAGCTATTAGCTTTTAACTTGATAGTTTCACAGACTGGCGAACAAACAGGATCTCTGTGTAAGGTTTCTTTCTTACGAGGCGTTCCCACACAGAGGACTAAAATAATCATTCCAAGGAAGCAAAAAGATCAAGCAATTTATCAGGAAAGCGCTGTTCTGATGACAAACGCTGATTTTCGTTTGCTTCGCTCACTCAATCAGCGCAAACATTTTCTCAGAAACGTGACTGAATCAATGTACCCACCAAGAACCATACATCATTTGTAATTTGTATTAGTATACACTTTATATGGGTTTTCTTGTTTTTACCTATGTTAAGAATATTATTCTTTACGTCCAATATCATTACAAATTTTTCCATGGGCGTCTTATCACTTCACTTTCTGATGATCCCTCACTTGGAGAAACATCTGCAGAACGTCAAATGTAATTTCCTACGAAGGTGAGAGATGAAAGATTGATAGAGCAAAGCGAGACACACATTGAAAAGGTTTAGTTTACGTGGAAATCGCTCGCTCTGCTCGGTCAATCCACGCACCACCATGCTTCAGAAACACGAATGTTTGGCTCCCTTTTAAAACCTGGTTTCCATGCATCAAGTCAGTTGATACAAAACCAATTTTAATATCTGTATAGGGTATGTGTTACGTTGCAAAATACATCGTCCGTTTGGGTTATTTGCGTGCATCCTTCTCCAGATCATCTCAGTGCGTAACTAATAGCTTCAAGACGATCCATGCTTCATGTGCTTTGTACTGGTTATTGTACTGATTTCGATGTGCTGATTATTTCGACGCAAACAAATTGCGAATGTTGCTCACAGTTCGTTCGTCACATTCCTCAACACATCTACATTTCACCTGCATTATTCCAAACATACGATTTGTTTGTTTGCACGTTTGTACGTCTTCTACTCCAGAAGTAATCCCCTACTAGCTCTGCTCGCTCATTCCGC
Source organism: Lithobius niger (assembly GCA_023313725.1). NCBI lineage: Eukaryota > Metazoa > Arthropoda > Chilopoda > Lithobiomorpha > Lithobiidae > Lithobius > Lithobius niger. Next base: position 7,704 of record JAHWFP010119310.1, on the reverse strand, counting down.
GTCGTCTCGTTACGCTCGAGGAGATTTCTTGCTGCAACACTAATGATACAGACAGGCCTTCCACATAAAAACGATCAAGCAAATTATAAGTGTAGTGTGCTATCTCGGTTATCTCTAGAGAAGATCAATATTATTTTTTTTACGTCCTAGCAGGCAAGCAAAAAAATCAAGCAATTTATCAGAAAATTGCTGTTCTGATGACAAACGCTGATTTTCGTTCGCTTCGCTCACTCAATCAGCGCAAACATTTCCTCAGAAACGTGACTGAATCATTGTAACCACCAAGAACCACACATCACTTATAATTTGTGTTAGTATACACTTTATGTGGGTTTTCTTGTTTACTAATTTTAAGAATATTGTTCTTTACGTCATGCTTAGAACAGATTTTTCCATTGGCGTCTTACTGTATCACTTCACTTTCTGATGATTCCTCACTTGGAGAAACATCTGCAGAACGTTTAGTTGCGTGATCTCTCTTCACTCGAGGAGGTTTTCATGAACAAACTATGATGTCATGAACAAACATCATGAGGATTTAAAAAAAAAGCTTTGACGTTAGGTTTTCAGGGTTTTTCGCGTGTTTGAGGGTCATAATATCAACTTATAGCGTTGAAAATCGGCCTAACCTGAGCGTAATTCGTTTATCTTTCGTTTGGTCTTAATCCCATGTTTGTAGGTGCTTTGGTTCCAGAGGAGTAGACGTACAAACACGCACATCATACGTCCTTAATGATATAGATGGTAACAGAAACAAACAAACGAACAAAAGACACTGTTGCTGCCAATTTCAAATTTCAAATTTTGAAACAACGCGGGCGCTGCTTTTACCCCTTCTACAAGAAATCTCGTTCGTGGTGGCAGAGCTATCCAGATTCACTAAATAAAGATCAGGGTTGGATTCGATCGCTTACTTCGGTTTGTTTGCTTCGATACGTCATACTCACAAATTGGTGCGTATGATGAAAATGAGAACGCAGAAAATTAAATAATGCATTGTAGCATCCGTCTCTCGGATATAACTGGAATATAACTAGGATATAACTGGATATAACTAGGCATATAACTGAATTCTGAAAATCACAATTATTCGGCCGAGTGTAATATAACCTGCAATGTAAATCGTCCGAAACCCCAATTATGTAAGAAATCATCATCTTCGAAGACAAACAACTTGCTGCATTATGGAAGTTTTTACTGACACGCGTGGCGAAACCGTGCAAAGGAGCTTTTCCTTCTGTTCTGGTCTCTCTCTGTATGTCTGTCTGTCCGTCTGTCTGCAGTTTGCAGCCAAGAGAACTTGTGAACCCACTATTCAATTTAGTTTCAAATTTTCCGCGCGTGTATACGCTGGTCCATTCGTGGAAAATTCGTAAATCAATAAAACTACAGGATTAACGAATTTCCAGGTTTTTAATTCTCAAATATCGGAATTAACTTGACATCAGATAGCCAGAAAACTGAATCAGTAATTAATGTTCAACAAATTAATACATGACATGACAAGAAAAAAAAAAGTACACTTAAAGGTGGTTCGCCACCAAACGAAAGTCGAGAGCGTCTATACCAGACGCCATGGCTGTTTGCTGTGACGTGCATATCACGTGACTGGGCTAGTCCAATCAGACGGCCAAACAGCCGTTGTTCTCGTTCGTTATTGGCTAACTCGTGGTGACGTCACGGCAAACAGCCATTGCGCATGATTTACAGCTAGAGTCCGGCCACTGAAAGAATGACTTGGCGTTCGTCGAATATTGCGCTTTTTTGCCAGTGGAAAAGGTGCACCTTGCTAACAGCGAGTTCAATCGAGCCCAGACATGGCGTCGAATTAAGCTTCGTTAGAATCGTTAGCGAAGCGCGGTAAAACTTAACACAGTCAAGCTCGGGAGATGTTTAATACGTCGTCTAGTATTTCGAATCTAGGGTGAGTGAATTTGGAGAGTATAGAACTACCCACACATTCCAGAAAGTGTGCAGTGGCTGCTACTGAAGTGTCGTGACGGTTTGCTACACGTCTCACACAAGGCGTAAGTCTAATGCTTTTCCGGGCAAGTCATGTACAGATGCCGGGAAAAATAAAAGGCCGCGTCTATCACCCATTTCGCAGCTCAATTTTGTTTGACACGTCAATAATAATACGTATTATTGTAGACATACGTACAATAACACTGCGGCCTTGCAGTGCTGGAAACACCGGTTCTCGTCAGATCCCCGAAGTTAAGCAGCATTGGGCTGGATTGATACTTGGGTGGGTGACCACCTGGGAATCTGGCTGTTGCAGACATAGGGCCTTAGGGCTTCGGGCAGATGACCAGGAGTGGTTAACGCTCGTTAAGCCCTTTTTTTTTTACAAATAAACAACTACCTGTTGTTAAGAAAGTGTCGGCAGAGGCAAAGGAATGCTTGGGGTTTGCTGAAAAACGGATAGCCGTCTTCAAATACTTTTTCTTGGTAAATAAAAATAAAAATCCATTGTGCTGCTCTTATTTGTGTTGTTTCCCAACTGCTGATTACCATGTACTGTATTACAAGCTAAATTTACAAATCGGTATGAGGATTAGGATTAGTAGGGGGAGGGGGGGGGGGGAGGCGCAACCTAGTTTTCCATTTTTTATGGTAGTAATCGGCGCTATACAGCAATTAAAGTAAGGGACGGTGATAAGGAAAACGATACACCGATTCCTTGTTTCGTGCTACGATTCAAAATGTTTGTCAACAGAACAAATCATTAAAAGAAGAGTCGTGCAACACTACAGAGTTAACGTCTGGATACAAGAAATCTCACGAAATGATCGGGAGTGGACAAAACAGATTTTGATTTGCAGCTCCACTTTGTTCTACGTATATAAACAAACGAGAGGTCAACGAGCGAGTTTGACAACCACTGTCAATGTATTTGTTTTTCCCGTTTATCCAGGATTTACACACGTTTCAAAGTAACACGTGTAAGTTTATTGTAAACTATTTTCGCCTCGCCAGGCTTTTGTTATCGAAAGTAATAGAACACTGCCGAAATCACGAGACGGCTACGATTTACTGTAACAGTTGCCGTACGCAGTCCAGCAGTTTTTCGTGTTAGGTAGTATGCTTATTTTAGACACGTGGAGCTCGTCGTATTCTTCATTTGTCTTATTTTATTTTACCTTTATTTAATAAAAAAAATTAAAGAGATTTAATTTAATATTTCACTCGAGATTTCACTATTATTTTGTTTGGATTTTTGGGAGCTGAATTTGGATGGCTTGCCTGCGTTACTTGTTGTTGCCTGGCAACCATTAGGGGAGGATGAATGATGCTTTAAGCGCGAGCGACGTTTATATTTTCAGTAACGTACCTTGTTTTAAATCGTTTTTAAAAGTACTTCTAGTGGAACAAACATTTTCTCACTTCACTATGTTATGAGAGGAACCACAAATTATCGTTCTTTACTGCTAAAATTATTTTATGTGTTGACGTAGCCATAACAACGTCTCAAAACGATCATTCCAATTGAATTCATTGCTAATGCACGGACTACCTCGGTCCGATCGTGTACGTAGCGCTGCCAAACCATGGAAGAATCCTTGGTAAAGGGTAATGAACGGCCAAGAGTGCACCTTGCATGCACCTAAAACAAGCAGGCGAGGTCACGACTTAAACAATCGATGATAACATCAAGTCATTCTCTTAGTGGCCCTATTATAGCTACTTCTCTGTAGCGCTTGCTCGCAGTGAGCAAAGGTTTTAATACTATAAACAAGCCACGTGCCTCCTTAATTATTGAGTAAAAATTTGTCTTACGTCCTTGGTGCACCTGGAATCCAGCAATAAAAGATCAACGTATTACTGCCACTAGATGGCGCCACGGTAGACAATAAAGAATCTGCCGTGGCGCCATCTGGTGGCAGTAATATGGTTAATCTTTACAGCTCGCTACTTACAGCTCTTTACAGCTCGAGGACTTAATAGCTTTTTCATCAATAATTAATGAGGCACGTGGCTTGTTTGTTGTGTTAAAGGGTGTTTCTAATTGTGAATTCCTTTGCTCGCTACGTGCAAGCGCTAGAGAACTAATAGCGCTAGATGGAACTAGATGCTGCCAGACTTTCAGTTGGTGGCAAACCACCTTCAAGCACGCCCGTAACATCTTTCATTTAATGGCTGAAGACATTTTAAAGAAAGTATTTTCAACCAATGCACCAACCAAATGCATTGATTTTTTATGGATTTTTATTGCTACGTTGTTTATTTGACGTGGTCATCGTGGCTGAGCGGCGAGAGAACTCAGCCTGGTTGCTGGAGGTTTGCGGATCTGGTCGAACCCATGGAAAGGTTGCCTTGGCAAAGCCCATGCCAGCACAGCCGGCCACGGTAGCGTGAGAGGTTACCATGCTCCTTCAGCCACTATGGGAACTATTCAGGCCATTCTGGACAATCTTTCGGCCCCCTACGATAATCGTAGGTTTTCCGGATCGAATCCCCGGGTTGGCACCTCCCTTTACCAGATATTTCTTCTTCGGTAATGTTCAGAATTGAGCCTGTTCAGCCATACAAGCATTAAATTGCTTCAGCTGACTTAAGGCTCAAAAGAAATTAATTTAAATAAAATTTAAAATTAAAATAATTCCTCTCAATAGCAAAAAAATAAAAGTTCTTTAGTTCTTATGAAAAGCAATAATAAAAGAAAGACAAACAATAATAATAACTAAGGACGGTCTCAGATACTGTATTTGGCCTAACTAGTATTCTTATTCAGAGTGGAACGGCCTAAGTTCTGCGAAGGAAGTTAAACAGTATGACTTGTGTATATACATTTTGATGCCGGGGATACAGCAGACGTAATTAATGCTTGTCCACTGCAATTATGACCACATGAACAAGGATTCTCGTTGTGCGTGAAAAATGTATAATAATTGTCCGATTTCTTACATAACATCATTAAGGGGGAAGTCGCACCGGATTCTTAATGTATGTGCTTAATTGACGGCGGCAGCTTTGCGTTAACACCATTTATTTAATTCTCACAGGCTCCCATGACAAGCGGAAGACGGCAAGATGTAGCGTGGAAGCCATTAAATCTGCGTCAAATCATTGTGGGGAAACCAGAGGGCGTGGGGACGACACATCATTAGGAGTAGCGTAATTTATTAACGTAATTTTGGTTAATAATTCCCCCGGAACATTAAAGGTTGTACCCGTCACACGAAATGCTTCTCCATTTTCCCCGACCCGCACAAAGCTTTGTTGACCTACTGTTATTGGCTCCCTTGCAAAAAAAAAAAAAAATACCCTGAAGACTAGGAGATTTCGGTAATTATTTGGAAGAACTTCTTTTCGCGCTATAGACTTAAAGCAACCTCCAGCCTGCCTCATAACCTTCCCCCTGCCTCACAACACCCACGCGACGATCACATCCGCGTATTTACCACAGCTAAGGTCAACTGAGACGGTGGCTTCGTTCCTCGCAACGAACAACGTAGCTACTGTCTCAGTTGGCATTGAGCCTAATAGTACGGCAAGCGTGAACCCATTGATTGTGTCGTCAAAAACCGGAATGATTCTTGTATTTTAAAATCACAACTTATAATTTTCTAGACTAGTGTCTTATAATTTTGCTTCGGCGATCTATTGGAATAATTAATTTTAATTCTTACTGCATTAGCCTTCTAGCAAACAATTAAATACTGCGCACACACAGATAAAACTTCCAAGGTCATTGTAGGCGCGCGATGCATCATTTATGTTCGGGACGAACGTAAATAAAGTTAGTAATATTCAACAGAAAATCTCCTAGACGCCACATTTTAAAACGGATTTTTAGCAAGGGAAAGACTAACGGTAAGTAAATAGACCTTTGGGACCGAAGTTGATGTGGAGGATCGAGAAAAATGAAGCGGGGAGGTATATCCCTTTAATTCACCTACCTATCGATCCCTTTCGTCGTTACGGTTCAGAAATGCATAACGAAAACATGCGCAAATGCTTCTTTATTTTTAAAAAGAATTATTAAAACATGTTCTAAACCTTACACGCAGCCATAATGACGCTGCCGCCATACTACGAGATGAGGTGGTACAAGAAAACCTGATTTCTACCAGAACATTACTAAACTGACCGGACAAATTTTTCGTTGCGGTTTCTGAATCTATATGATTTTTTTTTCCAAATTAAGTGCCTCACTCACGCTACCGCGCTCGCTGCGGCTAAACATATAACATTACAAACCGCAAACAAAAAACTTGTCCCGACAGAGATACTTTCCGATAATTCTGGTCGAAATCAGGTTTTCTCGTTGTGCTCTCGTCTCATAGTATGGCGGAGGCGTCACTATGGCAGTGACTAGGCTAGCGTTTTAACATTGTTTAATAGTTCGTTTTAAAAATAAAGAAGCGTTTCCACAGGTTTTCGTTATGAATTTTTGAACCGCAACGACGAAAAGGGATCGATAGGTAGGTGAATTAAGTCGATAGTGCAAAAAGTAGTTCTTCTAAATAATTAGCGAGATTTCCAGTAGTAATAAATACCACACGATCATATAGCTTAAGATCACTTTTCGATCATTACGAGTTACATTCCGAACTGAAAATAAAAAAACCAAGAGCTTGTGTGAGGAGGTGTTTTTATCAGCTTGAGAATGAAACGAATGATTTGAAACTCAAGTGGCATTTGCAACTGGAATACCTCGTTATATTAAAAACAAAATGGCGGGACCAAGGCGAAAAAATTACCTGATAATACCACATGCAGTCATTTATTGTAAGCAGAATTACCGTTTCAATAGTAGGAATATTTTCGGCGTATTCCATTAAGTTTCGGTGCGTTGCGCTCTCAGACACTGGAAGTGTGTGAAGAGTCACAAACTCACATGGTGTGACGACAACAACATCACTGCTACAGCACGCCCAAGAGTTCTACTAGACTGCCCTTGAAGATAAGCTAATTTTGAAGGTGCGCCATATAGCCTACAGTTGTGTAATTCACAAACGGTGGGTCTTTGCTTTAAAGAGAGGCTTTATGGCATTGAGAAATTGTCATGTTGTATATATGTCTAGTGTGAAAATTTATCTCAGCACCCTCAAAATCGACTTCTCATGTTAGGCTTATGTTATCAGCTTTAAATTAGTTAGCCTGTCACCAATTCTGACAAATTCAGTCTCTTAATTGCTGAGTGGCATGAAGCACGTAACTGGAATAGCGTTGAATTTACCATTGACTAGGTGCAAACCGCAGCCTCCTCATATTTATACACCAATCGATTTGCCTACTCAGTAAGTAGACAAATCGATTGGTGTATAAATCTGAGGAGGTTGTGGTGCTGGGTCGAACCTAGGCAATGGTAAATTCAACGTCACTCCGGTTATGGGCTTCATGTCACTCGGCGGGAGAGCGAATCTGTTAGAACTGGTGACAGACTAAATAATTTAAAGCTGATAACATATGCCTATGAGTAGAAGTAGATTTTGGGGTGTTTTTAAAAGGGTTGAAAAGGCCAACCCTATTAAAAATTCCTTATAAGGTAGAATTCCTTCTTTTTGTAGTGCAAAAATTCGCCGAGTTGAGGCTGTTCCCATTAGGTATGCTGAATACTGTTGAACACTCTTCGTTTACTGAACTCTTTATACGCATTTCGTTGCATTTTTTATAGCATTTTTTCTTATTTAGAAAGCTAGCATCTCCAAGTTCTCATTTCCAACATTCCAAGTTCACCTTAAAAAGCATAAATTA
>JAHWFP010119309.1:57462-87246 GCA_023313725.1 Lithobius niger | reverse complement strand
CCCCCCGTATACATATGATGAAAAAAACCGTTTTACACTTAATTCTAATTGGCTGTGCTACTTTATTTAAAATTTCTCTCTACTGAATAAGAACACACAGAATGAATGCACTCAAGTTGGCAGCGAAGTTAAAGTAGCCACATCACGTGTTACCTGTCTACTTCCATTTACACGTATTGCACCTCGGCTCGAGGCCCCTGCGGAGTGTCGGCCAAGCCAGTCCGACACTGCTCACAAAAGTAAGCGTAGTAATATTCATCACGTCATTTGGCCTGAAACAAACTTCCGCAATCAACTAGTTTTAGTAATATGGCACTTTCCTAATCATACCGAACAGCTCACCACATCTTATCAGAGTAGATATTAAATGAGCGATTAATTTCCCAACCATTCAGCATGACGTCAATTCAATGATGACTCATTGGCTCTTGGAGGCAAACTTTGTGTTAAATCCACTAACTAACCCAAACCGACTAATCCAAATGGCGGATAACAATTTTTCTTCACTAGGGATATTTACGTAAACATAATTAATGAACAGTAGAGATTATCAAAGCACAGATCATCCTCACTTCGTAACAAGTCACTTTACTGTAAGAAACAAATTTATTTAATGACTGGCATATAACTTAAAACTGCTTAGTAACAGCATTGGCAACGCAAGCATGATGGGGAACAAACACCAGACTGGCACGTATGACGTCATTTTTTTTATGGAAGCGGCATAATCGCGGCTGGATCGGCTCCTGATCTCTCCCAATAGTTCAGAAGAAAAATCAATATATTACACTCCGACACAAAAGTTTTTAAAAGGGTGTTAAGACATATGCTATGTCAATGTAAAAAAAAAAAAAAACTAAAGGGTGACAGCCATTGATGACATCATAAACCAACATATGTTGTTATGTTTTATGACAAACATAAGTGGATGTTGACTGGGCACTTTAGGTTTAGTTATTCATTTAGCATACATGTTAATAAAAAGTTGTAATAATAACAGTTTGCATTCTTCCCTACTAAAGTTTCAATTAAATTTTAAGATGAATAAGGAAGTGTGTAAACTTTCAATACTTAACATAAATTTCATAACTTTAGTACGAAGCAGTAATACTATCATATCACTACATTTGTTTATGCTTAAAACACAATGGAAAACTGGCCAAAAAGGAGGAAAATATAAAAATTCAGCTATTTTTTTTTTCTAAATGCTTTGACTACAGCAAGTTTTTAGTGACAAATACATAATTTGTAGGCCTATTTCTTATTCCTATTCTGGCATTCATTACTTCAGGAGAAAATAGGTTATTCTTTTCTCAATGTATTTTCTCTTGATTACGTTAATACTTTTTCTCAGTTCTCGTATTGCAAGAACTCTCCCACTCTTTTATTCCAAGTATAAATCAACGTGAATCAGCATACAGGTGATTCAAAAGTACTGTCACAGACATTTTTAATATTGTTTTGTGCTAGTGCACTAGTCTTAACTGTGTAATAATACTAAAAGTTTAGTCCAAAGGTCTTAATTTTAGTCGTTTAGACTAAAGTTAAAAAAAAACTCTAGGTTTACACCTTCTGATGGTTGACATAATGTCTTAAATTAAGAATGAACAATTGAAATTAAGTAGAACACTGGCACTAACTTACTTCTGTTGCTCCTAGGGTTAACTGCCAGAAAGAACATACCATAGTTCCTCAGTTAAGTGTCGTGCTTTGGAGAAAAAAATGGTTTTTCTTCCAGAAGAGATTAATTTAATTCCTTTCATGGGAAGAAAATGAAAAAGCCCAGAGAGGCTGGAATATTTGGAAGAAATTGGAAAACTAGAAAAATAAATTGGCAAAAACTAAGAAACTAGGGTGAAACTAAGAACTAATGATGGCTTTAATGGACAGAATTCAACTTTCACGTCAATAAGGTCCAAAACTGTGATAATGATTCTGAAATGGACAAGTTCATCGTTGCAGGGTGGACTAAAAGATCTGTCCAAACTTTAAATGACGGAGCCTAGCCATCAAAACAACAAGGAAAGTCGATACATGTTACACGGGTGAGAAAGTTTTCCTTCAATCCAAAGTACAGATCTTGTCTGTTTTAGCCTTCCTCTCCAGCTAGATGTCTCGGTAATAAAATGACCATGCAAACAGTACTTCAAAAGCTACTGGCAACGCAGCAGCAACATTACAACATTACGCTGCAACTGCAAACCACAGCAAAATTGCAAATTCCAGCATTAACAGCGGACTTGGACTACAGCGGTAGGGCAGGTCCAGCCCTTGCGAGGTACGTGTGAAACGGACAAGTTCTGGAACTTCCGGTGTCTACTTGGACCTTTTCTTATTGCTTTGACGTATTGGCTCAAACCGTTGGGTGCTCTGTAGTAACAGATATTCAGCATCTGCATTCGATCATCTGAACCAAAACGTTATTGTTGCGTCAAGCAACAAAGAAGTTACGTTCACTCAATATGGAGCGAGTTTCGTTTTATATTCTTCTCTATAATGTGTGTATTTCAGCCTACAACTATGAAATGCACGTTTAGGCAATGGCCCCTGCACCATAATGAGCAGTGAGCCTAAAAAAAATGGCGGACCTTGAATTAACACTGTTTTTGTACATCATGAACCTAATAAGCACCCCGGCACTTAATCAAGGACATACAGTATTTGGAATCGAACGGTTGGTCTTGGATTTAAAAGTATCAATTCTGTAACGACTAGACAGTTCAGCATGCCAGGATTTTAAACCGAGAATCGAAAGATTGATGTCTTCTTCGAAATGACATTTAAACCCTGCGCCATCAGAAACGGGTTTGTGTTTGTGATCAACAGATTTATTTAGGTAAATTGGCGTTACCAGAAATGTTTCATATCAGAAATTGGCAGCAGAAACTCTTCAATAGCTCGTTTTGAACCTTTTGCATGAGTTTCACGCCAATTTCTGCTCTGTTCCGGCAGTAAACAGAAGACGCTGTTGGTCAGTTAACTGTGACTTTTGAATCTTCTTGCATCACATTTATGGTTGTCTCAAAGTTGTATTCTATGTCTGCTTCGTGTCATCATAGGTGTTTGCACATTCTTGTGGAATTTCCAAGGAACAACTGACAAAGCCCAGGCCAGGTCTACTCTGACTGCAGTCTTGCTGTACCAGTGCTTGCAACTCGCAGGTATAAGTATGCTACTGTGTTTCTAAATATTTGTTATTGTTATAATGCATTTTCAAGTGTGGAATCACCTCCCCGTACTTGCGCTTCATAGAAGGCAAGTTGAAGTAGTCTTACAGTTCGTGGGTCTCCAAGAGATGTCTCGTAGACCTGTTGCGTCAAAACATTTACGGCATTATTTTTGTTGTTGAGTCTTGGCTTAACCTCAGTGTAACTGATGCAATGCTTGCCAATATCTTTCCTCATTTGGTAATTCGTAGGGACTGTGGAAGTAGGGGTGGGGGCCTTCTTGTGCTCCATAGAGCTATTATCCCGTTGATTGTTGAAGTGGGTGACGACGTCAAGAGTTTTCTTTTATCAGGCGTGGTGAAAAGATTTCGATTATTTTGTGCTGCTTACCTGATAGCTACGTGGATCTAGAAATACTTAATCTATGCATGTTTATTAGAAAAGTAATTAATCCTAGGAATTCCAACACCATCCTGAGCGACTTCAATCACCCTGCGGTGTAGACAACTTGTTAACACCCAACTAAGGATCATAGCATTCTTGTTTTATAGTTTTTATCGACGATGACTTCTTCGATTTTGATCTGGAAGTGAGGGTCCACTTAGGGAAAAGTGATCATTGTGTTGTTCATTTTCGTTAAAATTTGTTGCGGAGGGTTATGGGTATATCCAGGAAGACGCATTCAATGGACGCCGGTAACTTTACTGTTATTTTGCCAAACTTAAATCTACCCTGTCACTAGTGAACTGGAATAATCTAATCTTTGAGGTTAATCCTAGCATTGAACACGCCTGTAACCGGTTTCCATAGGAAACTTAAGGGACACATTGAACGGTGTCAGGACACACTGCCCAAACCAGGAAAAAGACAAAACTCCCACCTCGAAATATATTAATATACTCCACCAGCGCAAACTAAAGCGATGGAAAAAATACAAACTAAACCGTAACCATCAGACTCTAATCGTGTATAATTGGCCACGTATGCATTATTTTCAGGCACTGGAAACCTGGAATAATAAGACAAATTTGGCTCTGAATCGCGATGGTAGCCCTGTGGCTCTGTTTCAGCTTTATTCGCGCAAAAATACATCTTCATGGCCCATCCCTCTACTTAAAGACACTAATGATTTTATTAGCGATACAGTTAGTAAAGCGGAGTTAGTTAGTCACATCTTCGCTTCCAACTTCATTATTGATTATGGCGCCAGCATAATACAGCTGGCTCATTTTGGTAAGGTAACCTGCTATCAGATTGTTTTTCGCCAGAACTTTGTTATTGCTGCATTTAACAAACTAAAACCGAGTAAGTTGTAAGGACCTGATCGCCTCTCGGCCTTTCTCCTAACAACTTTAGCACTCGATGTAAGCCACCCACTCTCCAAACTCTTTACCATTTCGTTTGGCCAGAGCTGCTTGCTGATTATGTGAGACAGGCTAACGTTATTCCAATTTTTAAGAAGAGGTCACCCTCTAATCCTCTCAACTATAGGACTATTGCTCTTACATGTGTGGCATGCAAAGTTATGGTGTCCATCATCTGAGTTACCCTGGTTGGGTTCTTGGGAGAACACTCTGTGATGGGCCAAGATTAGTTTGGCCCATCTAGGTCTGTGGTCTACCAGTTACTTCTAGTTCTTGAACATTGGACTAGATTGCAGCCCTTCTGCAGGATCGCCACAAACGGGTATATATTGAAGATTCTACTTCATTTTGAACATGTGTTCTTTGTGGTGTTCCGCAGGGGTCGATACTCAGCCCCCTTCTTTTTGTAATTTACTTGAACGACATGAAATTGGAAAGGGGTTGCACTTTCGACTTTGAATTTGCCGATGACCTTAAGGTGGGGGACCAGGTGCCCGACTGTCTCCTTTCTTTGGACTTGCATAATATTGTCCTGGAAGTTGTTCTCTGGTCTGAGTGTTGGCTGCTCTCTCTCTCTCTGTAAACAAATGCCATGTTTTCAACGTGGGTGGAATCGATAGACATGATACCTATTCATTTGGGCCATGGTTTCCTGCATACCTCCGACAAAGTCTAGGACTGTGGAATGGAATTCACCGGTGACCTAAAAACGTCCACTCACTGCTGGAAGATTTGCGCTGCAGCTCACCATTGTGAAGCATTTGTGAATAGGTGTTTTGCATCTGGAAACACTGCCACCAGAATTTGGAGATTTAAGGTTTTCGTTCTCCGTTTACTTGAGTACGTGGCCCCTGTATGGTCACTGTACCTTGCATGCGACATGGATTTAATCGAGAAGGTGCAAAGGCATTATACGAAGGGACTCCTAGGACTCAGGGAGACCATGTATCGGGAACGCCTGTTAAAATTAGGCCTAGAATGTCTTGAACTTTGCAGAATAAATTTTGATTTAATCTTCGCAATCAAGTTTTTAAACCATCTTATTGCTGTTGACTTAGCCTTTTTTGATCTGGCTACTTGCTCTATTGGTACATGAGGCCACTCTAGTAAACTTTTGTTTCCTTCTACCTGGCTTGATTGTCGTCGAAATTTTTCCTTAGTGCGGATTGTGCCAAACTGGAATGCCCTGAGGGAAGAACCATCAGTTCAAAGACTGTTTCCACATTCTGCGGGATGACTCTGGACCTCTTTTTGAGCATTTGAAGCGACCCTACCTCCACGATAGCCAAGCACCCAAAGTGCACGGCAAACTCCTACTAACTTCTATTAGTGACCCCACGCCCTTCCGCCTTCCATCCACTTTTAGGGTGGTAAATTTCTGTTTTATTATTACATTATTATGTTCACAAATAGTTCTGCAGCACAAGGAGACTTCCGTTATACGTTATGCTGTGTATGGAGCTGCTTGTGAAGTTGTGATCAGCTACAAAACTGCAGCTGACATTGCATATTGGCCAAGAAGACATGCCAAGACAAGCAGAGGAATGAGCAGCTTTGCCAAATTACACATGCAGCAGTATAAATGACCTATTCAAGAGCTGACATGTAATGTGTAAGATTATATCAGCCAAGTTATCACTTTACTGGTTTCTTTAGCTATTCTTAATGTAAACAGGAAGTATTAGAGGAATAATTCGTGGTTGCTTATAGGCTTACATTTACAGTTCACACTTAACCCTACTTAACCAGGGCCACAGCTAGCAGGGTTGGGGACAGGGCGGACAAGGACACGCAACATCGTAACAATCTTGACCAAAACAATAACTATATGCCAGTTTTACTTTTTTCTTTCCGGCAAGTAGATGCAGGGAACGGCTGTGCCTCTCCTGTTTTGACAGTTTGGACGGGGTTAAGGCGACGTAAACAGTATCACTTAGGTATTTGTTAAAATATGCATTTTTGGGGAGGAGGGGAGTGTAAAAATGATGCCTCCAGAAAAAAAAACTTCTAGCTACGGCCCAACCTTACTTAAAATTAAAGGGGCAACCCTCATTGGAGGAGAGCCTAACGTAACAATTACTCGAGTTATAGTAAATGGTATTCTAATCATTCCACGTGTTACTGGCAGCAATAGATGACCAGGTTTTGGTTGACACTCCCTCGTAATTTCAAATGTCCCGCTGGTAAACTTGATGTAAATAAAGGTGGCAACAATGCCGTCAATACATCGATGATCAAAAATTTCACATATTCAACATGGTATTTCTGAGTATAGGTGAAAATTAACTTTTTGACGTGACGACCTGTAGCTGGTAGCTCCAAAATGGTTAGCCACCACTCTTGACATGTTCAGTTGCCAGCACATGAGAGACCTAGGTCAAACCTTACATTAAAAGCTACGTGTTTACTAGCGCCTTTACTGACAAAATGGGCATAAGCAGCTACACTTTAGGCTGGATTGGTAAGTGGCAGCTGGACTTACAATAAAACTGTACTTGTATCTGGCTCATTTTTAACAAAAGAGGAAATCGACATTATCAAATGCTTAAATTAAAAAAAAATACTGTGATCAGAGTGGCCGCTGGTGATCAATTTTAGTCTTAATATCAAGAGGCCTTATTTTGAAGTACAAGTGGCCATTTATCAAGCCATTTACCCGTGTTCCCCCTTTAATGCCTTATGTGCTCTCGTTGTGGACTTCCCCAAGAAATCACTTTAAAGTAAAGTCCTACAATTTTATTGTTGTTGACTTCTGGTACATATACACGTGGAAGTTCTCCACCGGAGGAGCCAAGAAGCCCCAACATGTTACTGGCTTCTAGAAACTCACTCTTGATAAATTCGTCGTTACCGTAACGTCACTAAGCTTCTGGTCCGCAAGAGGCCTAGTCAAGATTAGGGTCAAGGTCATGGTCGTCAAGGTCATTTATTTCAAAGGAAAGAGGAAAAGAAGCCAGACAGCCAAAATTATACACTAGAAATAATGTACTACTGTAAGCCACCCGTATACACCTATGGTTTGTCGGAGTGGCGTGACCTGTATTCGAACTGGTAACACGATTCAACCCTAGATCACTGACAAAGCGCCTTTATTGCTGTGACCACTCCTCCACAGACATAAAGATGACTCACTGAACCCGTTATGAAGTCACAGTATCTTTATGCCTGTGGAGGAGTGGCCATAGCGATAAAGTGCTATGTTAGTAAAGTGGGGACAAATTGGGTTGCCAGTTCGAATGTGGGTTGTGCCACTCTGACGAAACATAAGTGCATAAATGCGGCTTACTGCGCTCCATTATTTCTAGTGTATGATTTTGCTGTTCGGCTTCTTTTCCTCTTTCCTTTACATAATCTACAGCAATTTGTGCGTATTTATGTAAGGTCATCGTTGGTACAGAATTGTCACAGCAGCTACCAGACAGCTCTGTAAACACTCTCTAAAAATAGAGCTACAGGTTTGGCGTCGTTTCGGTGGCCAACGTAGACCAAAAATCAGGGTCGTAGGAAGCAATCCCGCTGATGTGACATTTGCCGTTCCACTTTTAGGTGCACTGTTGTGAAATAACACTCATACAAACACAAAATGCGGCTGCTGTTTTCAACCGTTTAAAGCGGTTGTATTAACATGCACAAGCGATGCGACACATCGAGCCTGAAGGCTCCTGAGCAGTGGTAGAGCAGTGGATGCCAACATCCTAATGTTGGAGAAAGCCTAACAATCGAATTGCCGGTTTCTCAAAAGGAAGCTTTGGTAAGTCAGTAATGATATAGTAGGAAGCATCGCCTACGTACACAAGGTGGTAGCTTTGTTATCGTGAGCCACCCTTCGAAAGTCGTTCAAAATATACCTTCCAGAAGCCTGATAAGACACTGCAGCACCAGTACCCCACTGGAGGAGCTTACGGTGCTACCCCGCACCCCCTAACTGATCTGGTAGGGCCATACCACTTTAATTTTGCTTCCTACAAGCCTGCCTAACATACTATTAGAAAATAAAATGTCCTACCAAC
The DNA here is from genome assembly GCA_023313725.1 of Lithobius niger. Lineage (NCBI taxonomy): Eukaryota > Metazoa > Arthropoda > Chilopoda > Lithobiomorpha > Lithobiidae > Lithobius > Lithobius niger. The sequence continues at coordinate 78,705 of JAHWFP010119309.1, read as the reverse complement.
TTTTGGTCCATGAAATGACTGAGGATTATCAGAACTTTTTGCGTTTCCTAAGCTCTTCAATACGCAAGTGAAGCTTACTTGGTTAGTTTCTGTTAATACCGTGCCATTGTGAGCACCGTCCAATGCCACTCATGTCTCTGTTATGCCCAAGGACGTCCAGTTGACTCACCTCATTCATGGAGAACATGCCTATATATTTTATCAAGACTCTTTGCCTTAACAAAATGGTGGTTCATTTAAAATAGCAGATTTATGTTTACCTTGGAGTTTATGTGGAGTCTAATTTGGAGCTTTGTTCAGATTACAAAGGGATTGAAAATTTCGCAACTTAAAGTCACTCTTTTTACTTAATGTTCCATCCAACTTAATGTTCCATCCAACTTAATGTTCCATCCAACTTGTTCCATACCAACATGCACCACATTTTTTTTGCTGGGGGAGGCTACCATCTTGTTGAATTGTATTACCGTATACGTTTTTGTGTGATGGTTCAAGCCCGGCCATGGAACCAACTTTGGTGAACTTTTTTTTCGAAGAGATTTTGTGCCTGGTGGTGCATTTGGATCCACCGACTCCTTCTCCTCAGGGCTTTGTTTTTTTCTTTGGACAATTTTTCACTCTTTTTTGGGGGTTTTCTCCCGTTTCCTTTTAGTGATATCATCCTGATGCCCCAAACATTTGAAAATATCACATAAGTAACAGCCCTCTGGGATCATATCGACGAATTGTGCGTGAAATTGTGCACTGTGCCCTACATTGTAAAACTCCAGCTGTGCTTTTCCTCCAGTAGGGAAGGGTCACCCAAATCTTGGCATTCTGGAAAATCGTGTTACTGGTGATCACCGCAGGACCGTCTATTTTGACTCACTTCAATCTCTTTCATGTGCTGGCTGCCACTTGAAGAGTTACACCATTTGATTGCCGTTTTCCTGACCCCATTAAGGAGGGCCATTATAAACAAAATTCTGATCATCTTCCTCCACAATCCCTACAAGTGCCTACGAGACTTGAAAACTTTAGCCTCGAAAAAGACCTTGACCTGGATGTGAATAATGCCAGGGTGGACCGGATACCAGCCTGGCTAAACGAGTCACTCGGTGAGCAGTTCGAGCGTTTCACCTCCATATTCGAAAAATGGAATACCCAATTTTTTTGTAAACAAAAGCTTCTTCTTGAGGGGTTAGTCGACGACATATGTGCAGGTTCAACGAGCGAATAACTAAGGTGGAGGAGACACTGGCTACCAGTTTCCGTCTTCCACCTCAGAAGGACCCCCAGGCTGTGGTCTGCACATCTGACCCTTCCATTAAGGAGGGCACTGGAGCTTTCAATATCCCAGTTAAACTTGTTGCCTCTTCTGCAGGTGACCTCACAAGCTCCTCTGGACATCTTGATCGCCACCCTACTGCTTCTCCTGTGAAGCCCCGGGTGCCTCCCACACAAGTTGTTCCCCTCCATAGAAATGTTACTGTGTGTCGTGATCAGCGGCCAAGAAACTTACTTCTCTCTCCGGGGAAAATTCCGATCCCATCCAAACTTCTTCCTCAAGTCCTCATGTGAAAAGCCCAGGTGTAAGGGTCGTTCCCGTTTTTCCAGCTGTTGACTCGCTGTGTGCCATACAGAACCACAATACAGAAAACTATACTAATAACCCTGCCTTCAGTTCCATTCTGATTAGCCAGAGATCTATCCTTCCTTGGGACCATCTGAACTGGAAGGAAGATATTCAGAAAATGTCCTGTCAATGTCAGAGACGGGTGGCCATCGTCGCATACTCCCATGTTCGGGGTCTTAGCAGTGGTGTGGATGGTAATTCTGGAACTGGACTTTCCCTGGCCTCCGGACCCAAGATCTATCGACCAGGATGAACTTCATCTTAGACATCTGTAAGAAGATGGACTCCCTGGTACTCTGTGTTGGTACAAATGATGTTAACGAACCTCCAAACCGCATCTGTCTCCATATTCAAGATTGTATTCCGTCCATCATTGCTTGAAACCCTGGTTTAAAGGTATCTGTAGTAGGTCTACTGCCAAGACTGGGACCACTTAACGTGGAGATTGACGCTAAGGTCATCCACAAGAATTCCCTGCCGCGTCAGTTTTGTGTTGCTAAAAACTTTGCGTTTATCTCCCTGGATTGCTATGTCTGTGAAGACCCACTCTTCTGGCATGAGATGGAATTCATCTTACAGCTAGTGGTAAATCTGTACTCCAGTACGAACTTTTGAAGTCCCAAACACCGCAGGTAAACACCAATCTCTAAGGGGATCTGATCCCATGTCTCTTTCTTCATCTAAAGCGGAAAACCTTCAGTGTGTGTTTTTAGTAATGCTCATAGTGTAATTAGTAATATTGGCTGTTTACGGGAGCTGATTTTTAGTATATTGTATGATCTTATTGTTATTGTAGAATCTAGGCTTATTCGGGGGTTTACTGATGCTATGTTCGTTGGCCCATCCCCATACTCTGTGGTAAGGCATGACAGGGGTAGTCGGGGTGGGGGTCTTCTTTTGGTTCACCTATCCTCCTTACCCTGGCTGTGGTTGAGGCTGCTGAGAGTGTGGATGGTATCGTTGTGACGGCACCAAATCTTAACCTTACCTTTATCCTCTGTTACTTGCCACTTAGTAGAGCAGACCCGCATATTGTTAACTTATGTTCCTTTATTGAACGCTCTCTCAACCCAGGGTACTCCAACATTGTGCTTGGGGATTTTAATTTGTCTTCTATTAATAATAATACTGACCATAATACTGCCAGTGATTCTCACCATCGTTTGGTTATTGAACTTTTCATCCCCCTGGGCCTTTATCAGCTAGTTGACCATCCCACCAAAGGGGAAAACATTCTGGACCTAATCTTTACACACGACCTAATACTTATCTTCAATGTCACCGTTGGTCCCCAGTTTGGTAACGGTGATCATTGTGTTGTTCTCTTCTCAGTTAATTTGGGTTGTGGGGCTGGGGGATTGACTTCAGGCAATCCACCCCCGATTTTGCCCAGTTGAAATCGTTTCGATTCTCTGCTTTCTTCGGAAAGCTGCTTGGTCGTGGTTTTGTGCTATCCTCTCAAACCACATAACGTCTCCTGTTCTCCTTGTCGTCCACCTTCTGCTGCTGCTGACCGTTATCCTCTTGTTATGCTACGAAATACTAAACTTAAACACTGGAAACATCTTAGAAAAAAACCGTGTACCGTAAACATATCTGCCTACAACACAGCACACAAGCAGTACTCCCTGGCCAAAGAGGCCTGGTTTAGTGAAAGAGATAAGAGGGTGATTCACGAGGGAAACCAGTCGGTCCTTTTAAAACACTATTGTAGGGTCACTTTTACGTCTCGCTGACTCCCCCTCCCCCTTAAGGTGGGCACCGACTTCATAACTGAAACATGCAGTAAGGTTGAAACACTAAGTGTGGTTTTTGCCGCTAACTTTGTTTCAAACAATAACGACCTTACCTTCCCCATGGTAAACACCCCTGTTGTTTCATCCTCCTGCTCACAGGTTTCCTTTAAAATTTGATACACTATTGCTGCTATAAATAGGCTTAATCCCAGTAAATCTGTTGGCCCAGACGGTTTCTCTGTTTTCTCTTTTAAAGTCTTTGTTCAGAAATCCGCTACCCGCTTTCCAAAATCTTTTTTCTTTCCTTTTCTCAGGGCATTTTACCCTCTACTTTGAGTCTGGCCATCGTTGTCCCAGTTTTTAAGAAGGGGGTTTGCCTCTGACCCCTCAAACTACCGACCCATTGCCCTTACGTGTACTGCATGTAAAATCATGGAATCCATTATCCGCAATAATATCCTTGTGTTTTTTAAGGAACACTCAGTGATTCGTGACGACCAATTTGGCTTTCTGTCGGGTAGATCATCTACCCACCAGCTCTAGCTTGTTCTTGATCATTGGCTGGGTGCCCTCGACCAGGGCATACATACAGATGTTATTTACTTCGATTTCATGAAGGCCTTTGAATCTGTTGTCTACAGTAAGCTACTTCTCAAGTGTCAGAAATGTGGTATTTTGGGTGGCCTCGAAACTTGGACAGCTGCCTTTCTCCGTAACCGCACGCAGAGGGTCAAACTTGACAACTCCTTGTCTGTACCACGTGCTGTTCCTTGTGGGGTTCCCCAGGTATGTGTTTTGGGTCCACTTTTGTTTGTTATTTACCTTAATGACCTTATTCTCGATAATCCCAATTCCTTTGGGTATAAATTTGCTGATGATTTAAAGGTCGGTGCTGCTCTCCCCTCTCCTGATTTTTCCCATCACCTTGCATCTCTGATCATACTGTTGACCACTGGTCTTAATGCTGGCAACTCCCATTGTCTGTTAACAAATGCCACTCTTTTCATGTTGGTGCTAGTTTTGAGAAAAACTCTTTATTTTCTTCACAATAAATTACTCCCTTCTCGTGATTCTGTGAAAGATTTGGGAATCTCGTTTACTGGTGATCTTAAATCATCTTCCCACATCTGCCAGATTTGTTTGGCTACCTACAGACGTCTGCTATTGTCGAAAGGTGTCTCAAGTCGGCTAATAATGCTATACGAGTGAGGGCTTTTAAGGTGTTTGCCCCCGCCCACTTCTGGAATACGCAACAACTGTTTGGTCACCTTTTCTCATGGGTGATATTGATTCCGTTGAAGCGGTCCAGTGGTGCTTCACTAAGAGGTTACCAGGCCTTCACGATACCCCTTACCGGGTCCGCCTCACCATGCTTGGACTTGAACTTTTTGAGCTTCGCAGGATTAAATTTGATCTGATACTGACTTACCGGATTCTCAACCATCAGCTGGACGTTTCCTTACCATTCTTTGACTTAGCTAGGACCATAGGACGTACTAGAGGCCATAATTGGAAACTTTCCCTTCCCTCCACTCACTTGGAATGTCGAAGAAACTTTTTCTCGGTGAGAGTGGTTCACATTTGGAATGCCCTGGGTTCGAAGACTGTAAATGCTATCTCTTTGTCCACCTTTCGATTTAACCCATCACAGGAACCCCTCCACATTTTCTTGAAACTACCCATTTAGCATGAGAACGGTGTCAGTGGACCAGCCCCCTTCCGTTGCCCTCCCAGCTTAGTTGCAGGGTGAACACTGATTTATTTGTTATTTACTTATGTATTGTTCCATCCAATGTCAAACATGGGAGGACTTGCAATGTGCTTCGTTTTGCAATACTGGGATGGCTGGGATTAATGCAACGTGCTACATTAATCCACTATGAAGTGTTTTCCAGCATTTAAAAACGTTTGTTGCAACGTTATGTATTTATTAATACAGGTTAGTTGTGTCACGCATACTTTAAAAGTTTAAATTGATAAATTGTTTCTACATAAACAAATCAGGCTTATTAAATGTCTAAAGTGTTAAAATGAATACAGCAGATTTCAGTAGCTTAATTAAAATTCCATTGCAAATTAATTAGCTGATGAAATGATATCTTCCCTTGGAGAGATTAATTAACAGTTTATTGAATCTATATTAACTCTTGAATTGATTTAAGCACTTTCTAGAAGGGTTATTGATGTTGAACCGAAAGTAAAGTTAAGTAGAATTGTTGTTAAACTACTCATTAAGCAAAATCTCCTATTGCTTTTTTTGGCATATTAGGAATTTTGTCAAATTTATAGTGCTTTATAGTGTTTAGAAACATTTCAATTTCTAGTGTTCTTGCATTTGTACAGAAACCAGTCAAAGGGAGTAGTTTAAAGTTTAAATTCTTAACGTTTTCTAATTTTGTTTTCATATTTTGGCATGTTTATTGCTTATTTGGCTTTATTTCTGAATTTGAATTAAATAAAAATTTCTTCCTGCCTCTAATGAGTAGCAGTGAAGATGAGGTTACATTTAAAGACATATCAAAGAATGCTGGCCAAAGCAATTTATATTTTGATTTACTTGCTACTTTTGATAGTTTGTCTAACGACTTTGTTTCTGCTACTCATTTTAGTAGTCCTAGTAGTGCTGGTAAACTACGTTTAAATAGGCCTGCTACTGGGTCTAGCAATTTTGTGTCTGTTACTCATATTAGGGTTCCTAGTAGTACTGGTAATTTAAGTTTAGCTATGCCTCCTGCTGGGTTATTTTGAGGAATTCGATTCAAGTTTAGAGGCTTGGTCCCTTACTTTGAAAGAGCTTCCACAGGTTTGCAAGCATTTGATGTGCTAAATGACAAACAAATAAAAACTCTTTTTTGCCAGTGTGGGTCGCTAGATATATGCATTGATGAAACCTCTGTTCTCCTGAGGTACCTACTTCCAAAATTTTGGAAGAAATATAATGATTTACTTAGGGCTAGCCTCGACCCCACCCCATCCATTATGGGTGAAAGAGTTGCCTTCTAAATACATGGCCAGACTCAAGGAGAGCCCACAGCCTCCTATATTGGCGAGGTAAAACGTTTAGCCACACACTGTGAGTTTGGTACTTTTTTGAAGGAAACTCTTCAGGACAGATTTTGGGCTGGTATTGCGGATCAGAAAACGTCTCAAACTTATTAGTATGGACACGTATAAGGTCGATTTTGGCAAAGCTTGTGAAGTCGTGCTTGATTATTACCACGCAGAAAAGAATGTTGCCGGATTTCAAGCTAGTAGTTATAGCTTCCATGCTAAAACTAGGCTTACTAAAGACCAAAAGCAACGGTAAGCGTCATTGTTGCGGCTTTTCCGGTCACTTGCATCCTGACTGCAAGTTTAAAGACCATAAATGTAAAATTTGTGGCTCCACTAGCCTGTTAAAAGCTGTGTTCAAGTCGAAAATGTCAGTGTCTCACAGTGTGGACCAACGGGGTACACCAAAAAAGGTTAGACTATTTCAGCACAGGAAATTAATTATAAGTATTCTAAAAAAGAGGGTTCCGAAAGGTGCAGCTAGTGCCCTGGAATTTTCCAGAAACGTAGAGGCACGCCTCCATTCTCTGCCCAAGACGCATCTCTTTTACGACAACGTCCTTGTCTCTAGGAAGGGCGTTGGAGCGTGATGCCGTGCTGAGCAATGTATTATCCTCCCTAGTGGAAGGCAGTGTGCAAGCCAAGAAAGCTAACTGTTGCTTGAATCACATACAGTACAACTGAAATATCTCGGTGTTCAAATTGATAAGAATGGCACGACCAATTTCCCAGATATATTGGATGCTGTTCGAAAGACACGAGAACCGTCTAACATTAGTAAGTAAAGGCGTATTTAGGGTTTTTGAACAAGTGTAAGAAATTCGTGCCACACCAAGCTTCTAAACCTAGTCCACTAAATAGGCTTCTTAGTCCAAAACACCCCTGGCACTTGACCAAAAAGTGTTCAGATAGCTTGGCCAATACTTGCCGGTCATTTCTTAAAGCTAATGTGTCAGTTCACTATGACCCAAACCACCTGCTCAAATTGATTTGTGACAGGTACCCCTGTGGTTTAGGCAGCGTTCTAATGCATGTTAGGCCATCTGTAGACGACAAGCCTATTGCTTTTGCATCTCATAGTCAGAGCAAAAGAAGGGCTATGCTCAGTTTGACTGAGAGGCGCTTGCCAGTCTTTGGTGTGAAAAAGTGCCATCAATTCCTGATTATTAAACTTGTCATTCTTCAGACAGATAGGGAGGGCTTGTTGTGGATTTTTGACAAGAAGGTAGGCATTCCAGTCATGGCAGCCCGGCATGTTCAATTCTACTCCCTATATCTTAATGGCTTTCTCAATTCGATGTCCACCACCTCCCCAGCAAGGCAAATTTGACAGTTGATAGTTTGTCACATATGTCCCTGAAGAATTAGTTGTTTGATATTTTTGTCCCAGAAACTATTCTACATTTACAGGATGCATAATCCTTGTCCATCCTGGGCAATCAGCTTGAAAAGCTACTCTTATTAAAGACAAGGTTTTATCTAGTGGTCACAACATTATTATCCCTACTATCTTGCTCCATAAGTTTTATGTGACCTTCACTTAGGTGATTGTGGCATTGTTCACATTAATGCCCTTGCTAGCTCTTGCATTTGGTGGCCATTTTCAGATAGAGAATATGGGTAAAGACTTATAAATTAAAAGCTTGCATGGGATCACCTACATGTTGATTTTACGGGGCGATAGAAGAAGGAAGCTATCTAGTCTTTATTGATGCCCATTCTAAATTCCCATTTTTGCATAAAATTTAGTGCATGACATCTGCTAAAATCAAATGGGTTTATCAAGAGTTATTTTCTACCTACGGATTTTGCAAAGAGTTGGTTTCAGATAACGGACCTGATTTTTTACCCAATGAATTGAAACAGTATGGGAAACGTTACCTGCGTACGTACAGTGCCTGTCATATCACTAGTACCCCTTATTAACCAATGCAATGGCACTGGTGAGAATGTAGTACGTTCGTTTAAGATAGCCCTACAAGCGGGACATCGTAGTGGTGAAACTGCAGATACTGCATTGCTAAATTATTTAGTGGTGGCCAGGACTATAAAACATTGTACAACACCAGAAAGCATGCTGCTCCTTGATCGTGAACCACTTATTCGTCTTACACTTCTGTTGCCTGGTACGAAAGCTATTATTCACAAAAAACAACGTATGCAACTACTGCCTTACCAGCGTAAGCAAATCCAACCTATGAATAGACGGCGTCGTTTGGGCTCAAAATTTCATGTCTGGAAATTTCCGTCCTTGGCTGAAGGTACGAATGATTATAAAGGTTACCTATTACCGAATTTTGGGACAGTTGCCTAATGTACAAATCATTCGGTGACACCGTAGCCACCATAGATGACACTGTAGCCACTCTGGGGTCGATGGCCATGAGCCCCAGGTTGATTAGTCTAGCCTGACTGGGATGATTTTGCTGTGTCCTTTGCCCAGACAGCCTGATGAAATGCCTACATTGACATCTGGACATCCAATTGCCAGAGGTGTGCTTTGGAATGGTATTTTTCTGCGTATTAGCGTCATGCCCTCCCCTGGTATTGCTTTTCTGTTCGCATGGCATGACCATATACCTTGGATTTCACAGACTGTCCATAAGTCAGTATTGGGTTTACTACCTTAACTTTCCTGGAGGTCACCCAGCAATTTTACGTTGCTCGGATCGTGAGCGAAAGGCTCCTGAGTGCCTTAATCTCTAGTTCAACTGCTTTAGTTGAGATACTTTCGTGGGATACTGCCAACTTTATTCTTTGCAATTTGCAGCACACTATTTTGTTATAGCACTTATTTAGTTTAAAACGTAATTACTATTTCTTGTTTACAAGAACTCACTGTTTACCTTGATTACTTAAGTTGTTGCAAACTGGTTGTTTTCTATACTTTAATAGTTTTGTAGATATTTACACAGGTTTATTTTCGTTCCAAGTTCTTGCATAATTTGTAGTATTTGCAGTGTTTGGTGTATCAAAAATATTAATGTCATTACTCAGAGATTGTTCTCATCTGCCCTGCTTGTAACCATCTCGCAGCAACCCCTTATTTTATAATGGATTTGTCCTTATGACATCACATGATTATGGTGTTAATAAAAGAGGCTGCACCCAATTTGAGACTGCCGTGCTGAACTTCACTAAGACCTTTTACTGACTCGGTCCTTTCTACCTTAAGGCACTTAGTTAGTGTAACCCGCATACACTGCCTCCTGTCATACCAAATAACGTACAGTTGGGTAATCATCTTCATGGCGAACATGTCTAAACTATTTTCTATGTCTGACTATTTTCTATGTATTCTAAGAAGGTGGTTCGTTAAGCAGCATTGCTGTATGTCTGTCTTGGACTTTATTTCTATCTCAGTCGTACTTTTGAGTACTATTTAAATTATAAAAGAATTAGTCTGGTTGCCAAATGGTATTGAGTAAGGTCCGCCCAATGTTTTATGGTGTTTTGTGTTTCTTCAAGGCATACTTAATGATATTCTGCAGGGTGGGACTTTGTCACCCTTCAGCAATGAATATTCAAGATGGCTGAAAAATCATATATCAGCGATATCTTCGCTTATAGAACTGACAGGGTAATCATTTTGGTGTCTAATACTATATTTTAGGGTCAGGGAATACTAATAACGGATTATCTTGTTGATAAAATACACGCCCTTTTTTATAGGGGCTGGTATCACAGTCACCGTTCGATTTTTCGCTCATTTTCAACTTTCAACTACTATTCCGACATTTATAATTTAGGTGGATGACTCCAGTTAGATTCATTCGAAAGGTCAGAATGTCTTCCTTTGAATGAATCGAACTGGAGTCGTCCACCTAAATTAGAAACATCAGAATTGCAATTGAAAGTTAAAAATGAGTGAAAAATCAAACATTGACAGTGATACCAGCTCCTAAAAAAAAGGCGTAGCTCGGTCCCTAACAATGATAAACCCATTTATTTACCTTTGATGCAAAGCAGACATTCCCACATTTGAATGAATCTAACTAGGATTTTCCACCTGAATTTGAAACGGCAGAATGGCAGTTGAAAGTTAAAAATGAGCAAAAAATCAAAGGGTGACTTTGATACCAGCCCCTAAAAAAAAACGGGTATATATTTTATCAACAAGATAATCCGTTATTAGTTCTCTGACCCTGAAAACATAGAATTATACACCAAAATGATTATCTTGTCTGTTTTCTAAGCGAAGATATGGCCGATATGATTTTTCAGCCATCTAGGCTGCCATCTTGAATATTTAAATTTGCCCAAGAGTAATTAAGTGTCACCCTGCAGAATTTCATTAAGTATGCCTTGAAGAAACACAAAACACTAGAAAACATTGGGCGGACCTTACTTCCAGGTTTTTTTGCCGTGCTACCAGACTAAATTGGAAATTTCTTCGCAATTCAGGTATGATATTTAAATACAGTAGCACCCAACTCATTTCAAGCCCGGTCTACGAACAGGTCACTATTTCCAATAAAGTAATTTTTTTTGGGAGGAGGTCACTAAAGGGCATTATATTTACAGAAGGCCAGTAAAGTCTTTTTTTAGGGCTCATTAAAAGTAATTTTTTAGAGGACGCCAGTAAATATTACTTTTTTTGTTTCTGAAGTACTCAACATTTTTTTTAAAACTTAACAACTAGGAATATATTGAAGAGAGTGTAGTGAATGTAAGATAAAAACAAAGCCGGATGCACTTGCGGAAAAAACGTAAACTAATATTTCGGCACTAAATAAACATGTGCGATGCCTTCATCAGAGAAGCAAAAACAACAACTCACATTGTCACAGGGTCAACCAAATAAGCCAAATTTCTCCCCTAATATTGGTGCTGCCATGCTAAAACCAGATAAAACGTTAAAATTACTAAAAAGGCAGCCTACAATAAGTCATACATCAAAAGCAAATGTGGTTGAAGAGTTTGTAAGATAAAAACCTGGTAAAATTAGAGGGACTTCAGATAAAACAGGTGGGAATTGTTGCATGGCCATATTGGAACTGGGAAGAAGGCCTTACTGCTTGCTCCTACAAACTCTTCAGCCACATTTGCTTTTGATGTATGACTTACTGTAGGCAGCCTTTTTAGTAATTTTAATGTTTTATCTGGTTTTAGCATGACAGCACCAATATTAGGTGAGAAATTTGGCTTATTTGGTTGACCCTGTGACAATGTCAGTTGTTGTTTTTGCTTCTCTGATGAAGGCATCGCACACGTTTATTTGTCTATTTGGTGCCGAAATATTAGTTTACGTTTTTTTGTGCAAGTGCATCCGGCTTTGTTTTTATCTTAACAACTAGGAGTGTCTTTATTACTGAGCCGAGCCAGGCCACTGCTCACCTTCCTGGCATACCATTCTTCCAGAGCCGGTGTTTAAAATGGCCTTCTTCTGGGTAGGGGCTGTTCAACTTATCACAACAAATATTGTGTGAGGACATGAAAAAAATCTTTTGGTTCTCAGCTGCGTGCGGGTGTCAAATATTCATTAGGGACTTTTTGTTATTACTGGAGCCAACATGCATACGTTCATTATTCGGCTTTGTACCTCTCCATCTGTCCAAGCGATTTCTCTCAAACCGCTTATCACATTAGGATCAAACTTGATGTGCACTTAGGGCTGCAGGGCACAAATTCACCTACAGATAAGGCTTGTTTTAGGTGTCTAGAGCGTAGGCATTTGAAAAAAGAATGTAGGACATGGGATGATAATCTCGCAATGTGACAGGGTTAGAGGAAACTTGTCTTGGTGCTCCTGAAGTTTTCATCCTTTTCTAAGACAACGTGGAATTCGTAATACGCGGTCATGCTAATTCGTGACCATCAGTACTAACGGTAAAGGCAGAGAGCAGTGCCGCTGGCTTTATTTATAGTTCGGATTCCGTTTCGATTGCAACACACAGAGGAACGTCCTGTGCAAAAAAAAATCTACTTTAAAGGACTTCGCATCATTGCTACAAAACGTCAAGCATTAAACCAACCTACGTAAGATTTGAAAAACATTTTTAAGACCACAAAGTGTAAAATCAGATGAACAGCACTTGTCGCATCGCTGGATCGACGATTTAGCAATGACCGCCATCTTGCGAGGATGTTTGGTTTGCGTTGATATGAAATGACGAGTCGTAACGGCCTTGAGCCTTGGGGAACAAGCTCGCACGTCAACAAAGGCTCTGTTCTTTTGCTGAGGTTGACTGACGGGTTGTAAAATTTATTACATTGGTCAGCAATTTATATTGAATTTAAAACAATAAAAGCACCAATTTATATTGAATTTAGTACGCAAAAAAAATCGCTTGACTTTGAACAATACACATTTTAAATAATTATTATAAAGTTAACGCTTTGTCACCATAATTACAGAAAACGAATTAGGCCTAAATGTAATACTTAAAATAATGTTTAAAAAATGCTCTAGTCATTATGTGATGCAACCTAACGTATTTTCAGTTTATTTACAAAAGGGACTATTTTTTATTAAAAGGAACATCTATTTTCATTTGCCTATTGGTATCAGGAAGACAAGTAACATCACGCTGTCAAAAAATTGGTGTTGTCTTGAATAAAAACAGAAGTCACTTTTCATAATGTTTTTGTTTTCACTTTGGTTGATTTTGGTCACTTATGTGAACTTAAAAGTGACTAAGTGATCGTTGTTACTGTTCCAAGTCCTGTAAACCTCTAATACATTTGTATTTCATCTATTTCAGTTTGCCTGGTATCCTTGGAGGGTCACCGCCTCCAGTTTGACTCCATTCTACGACTGGGAACACAAGGTCTAATGGGATTGGTCAACCTGGTATACCACCAGGCTATTGGTCGAAGCACGTCAGGATTACGGAAGTCCTCTTCTTTCAAGGACCTCACGACAGCCGGAACAGAGAAAACGCGGGAGAATTGTATCAAAGAAGAAGAGAAGAAGGAAATGTGATTGGTAAGGTGATTGGTGACATTGTTAATTTCTGTCATTAAAAACAACTAAACTCCAGAAACAGAGAACAAACTCATTGCGCATAGCTGAAAATTGTGGGTTGAAAAATCACGCTGATGTAGAGGCCTTAATTAATTCACAAACATCACAGCATTTACTGACAAATTTCCAGGCTCACTCGCCCTTCTTCTGGTCCCATTCGATTCACCCTTTGGGGTCATACGTTACAAGGATACATTTGGATGACCCCAAAGAGTGAATCGAATGGACCAGAAGAAGGGTGAGTGAGCCTGGAAATTTGTCAGTAAATGCTGTGAGGTTTGTGAATGAGGGCTTCCATATCAGTGTGTGTTTTTCAATTCAAATATCTGCCTTTCTGCTTCATTAAAAAAATTATGTATGTTGGTAGAGGAATGGACAAAACCACAAAACAGATAGAAAGGGCTGGGGGAGGGGTGGAAAAGACCACTTCAAAATGGGTGAATTGTGGCTATTTATACAGATGTTCCATTCTTTGTTTTTATAGTGAAAAGTGTCAAAAGCAGAATTGACCAACAAGTAGCCTGTGTATTTAATATCAATGAGCTCTCACCCACAAAGATCTCTAGACAGACTGTTTCGCCCTTGTTTGGGCTCGTCAGTAGAGAATACTTTGTGGATGAGAGCTACTGACTGATTCTCTACTGACGAGCCCAAACAAGGGCGAAACAGTCTGTCTAGAGATCTTTGTGGGTGAGAGCTAATTGATATTAAATGATCAATTGGTAAAAATTGTACTAGGCCCGGGTGTCAGCCATTCAGTAGAATGGAGCCCCAAACAAGCAGACGATTCTGCTATTTCGCTTGCTGAAACCGTATTCGTTTCGCCGTATTCGTTTCGTATTCGTTTCGTAGCCTGTGCATCATGAACATAACGATAGAGTCCTCTTCTTCACCCCTCCCCCCCTACACACTGTACTTGTTGTCCATTGGTTGTTCAGAAAAATTGGGTCCAACTCTGGTCTTATTGTACCGAAAAAGACGTTCAATGGAGTTCCAGTAGACCTCACCACGTACGGATGTGTAGGTCCACAATACATCAGTCCAATTCGCAAGTATATTGGCATCAGCTTAAAAAAATGTTTTCTTAGGAACCACCTTTTAATTTGTTTGTCATTGGGGTCCGAGTCCTCGGTTCAAATTCCAGTTGGAGCAGTTTTTACTTTCTTTCTCATACTAGTGTATTGCTAACTGTATGTTCGAAATCTCTTCACTGTGTGATTTCTTGTTTATTCGGTACAACCTGAATCGGCATGGGGGTAAACTTAATTTAAAAAAAAAAACATTACAATGTTACAATTGTGTTGCAAGCTTTTGATCTCGGACCTAAGAAGTGAAAGTATAACATTTTTACTGTAAATTTTTAAAACTCCAAGCGTCGTATGATGCCCAGTATTTAGTAGAGTAGTGTGCTGAAAACTAGGTGCACACCCAACGCGTAATGCAGGCAGATCCTCTCACAAAGAACGAAGCTGCTTAAGATAATCGTATGGTAAAATAAAACACATCTTTATCAAAATAAGAATGTCAGTAAAGTACAATATTTTTCCAGATCTGTCAGAATTCCATACTTTTCAAGGCCTAGAAAAGAGCCCAACTAAATTCCAGCAATTTACAACTTGTGTACGAACCCTGCGTGTTGGGCCAAGATTGAATGTCGGATGGACGTCTTCTTCTGACCACAAATGGACATCGCTGGATGTTCAAATTGAACCTGATTACGACTAAACGTTTTGGACCATTAATGGACGTCCATGAATACAGTATTTACCTCTACCATTTTACACCCTTATGTTTTGTCTACATCTGCCTACTAATTTAGTTTGTCTGGCACTGGCATGGTTTTCTGATGTTTCTGGAGCTTAAGTTTTTAACAGCTTAGTGAGTTTCGCTGCAGCTTCTGCTTTACATTGAAAGGTCACGTTTATTGTTCGCGTGATTTTCCAGGACTCCCATAAAAAAAAACGTACGTCCCATTCCCTGACTTGCCATGACTTCCCTGACTATTTCTCATACTATTTTCTGAAACTTTAGAGAACTGCTACTTTTACCGACATGACTAGTTTCTAGCCAATAATATAGAAGTTTTATTCCTGAGCTGTACTGTTATTGCGTGGCAGCCATCCGATTAAGCCCATCTCCAATTTTAGTGGAGACATATATACCTTTCTCGTGCTGAAAATAAAACTGGCGGGTTTTGGCTCACAGGCGCTCCCATTTTTGGCTGGCATCGAGTAGGAACCGAAATTATTACGTTCACAGCATTTGAACAGTTCCCTGGTTTTCCCTTACTTTGCACTAAAAAGGTTTTCCCTGGCTTTCTCGAGAACACACAAGAACATAAATAGGACCTGTTTGTTAAATCTAAGTAAGGAGTTACGTCATTTAGCTGATTGCGACCGTACAGGCTTTACAGTGAATGATGGTAACAGATTTTTTTTTTTATTTTAAAGATGAATTCTATTGGTAAATACTTCATCCGATTGTTTTCTAAGCCACATGCAGTATGTATTTTTTTTATCTGAGCACCATAGTGATACACTGCAATGCAATCATAGTACAGTGTGGTTAAAATTCGCGTGTTCTTGTGAACAAAACAAACACAAATTGTACATCTTTCCCATGCGTTAATTAACCATTTATGTTAAACGAGGTTCAAGTCGACCGTCCTCACCTAAATTGGGCCTTATGTATTACTGAAGAATGTCCACTTAGAGCCACTTCATACACATACAAGGCCCACTAAAACAATATCAATGAAAATAGGGAGCACATTCCGGATATACGTGACACTCTATTTAATGTTCTAAAGACGGGAAACCCAAAGGCTCACAAGAAATAACTAAATACAGATGCAAACCTATTTACATTGCCTTTGGACTTGTATGTCAGACTGCCTGAGCTGGGAATCGAACCCAGGACCTTTGAAACCAAAGGCCGAGGTTCTACCCCTGAACCAGACTGTGGCCGTGTCAGTCTGGCTCAACGGTAGAACCTCGGCCTTTGATTTCAAAGGTCCTGGGTTCGATTCCCCGCTCAGGCAGCCTGACATATAATTCCAAAAGGCAACGTAAATAGGTTTGCATCTGTATTTAGAAGGTATAAAGAATGTTACCCAAGATGCATGAACTTTGTATAGCATTGGAATGCCGAGTTACAGCTGGAGGTCATGTGATACCATAACTCTTGATACTGCTGGCTCAGGATTTGATGCTTTATGCCAGTGACTCAGCTGTCAGTTTGGACCGAAAATGTTTTGATTTTATTAGTGCTTGAACAGTGGGAACAAATAGCTGGTCAGGGCTGTGCCATTTCACTTAGGTTCTTCTTCTGCATACCCAATGTGGAACTGTTGTTAGTGGAATTGCTGTTGGCTGTGGATTTGAAGCAGTTACCAGTAATGAGGTAAAACGTGTCATAAATCCTTCACAGTGGCTTGACAGAGTTTGAGAATTCAGGTGTTTTGGTTACCTGTATAGCCGATAGTAAAAATTTGTCGCATCTTTGTGTTTTTCTCAAAAAAAAAAGTCCAGTTCAAGATGCTGCAACTAAAAATTAGAGCAAAGGGAGATTCCATGTGTGGCGAAATGGAACAAATTGTGAATGGGCTCAAGTGGTCAAGACATACAGCTGATTTTGATTTGTGACCGTGATGAAATATTCCTGCTTAAAACAATCGAAGTACTTGACAGTGCAATATATATATAATTTATTTATAGTTTGCGCTGCACAGAGGACGATGAAAATGACTCCTCAATTCCCTTACATGGACAGGTTGCCGCAAGAAAGCCTTGTATTGTGTTTTCTCTGGCAAACCTGACAAAACTTTGCAGACCCTGATATAACACGTATGCCAGTTGATAGCCGCTAAGAAAACTCATGCTCAAGAGAGTAAAAAAACCAAAACAAAGATGGTGCATACTTGAAAGAATATAAATCCAGTGGGCCAGATCCAAGTGCTTGAAAGGCCTTGATCTTTGTTAGTGAACCATGATTAATGAAATACAGTTAATCACTGTTAGAACTTATACTTGATGGTCTAAAATTCCAGAGTCGTCACTATGTGAATAAACAAATAAAGAGTGAAGCAAATAGGGCGACTTGGTATAGCTACTTGCAGTGAAGCTGTTAGTCATACATTTTGGTATCTCTTCTATATATGTTGCAAATTTTTAATCGATTTTCATTCTGTCTTTTGAGTTCTTGTTGACCTGTTACCCTCCCTCTCCCAAACCTTCCAATTTTCACTATTACTCTAGGATAACTATTTTAGAAATTAGTAACACAATTGCCTTGAAAAAGGCCACCATGGTCATTGCATTTGAGATCAACTTTCCTTTCAACAATTCGCTCCTGGTGTTTCATCACGAATGTCAATCTGTTTACATGTTATTCCTCACCATACGTTTAACTACATTGCTGACTTTTAAACTTTTGAACCACCCCGTGTAACTAAGTTAATAATTTAAATAAATAAATAAAAAATAATTTGTTAGCCGAATGTATTTTTTCTTTGAACGATGCCTCCTTTTATTTCCCAGAATGTATCAGGGCAAACACATCCCCTGGTACATTCTATTTTGCACTGCCCCATCTGACAGTGCATAAGCTTGTGCCAGAAGGAACAACTGAGAAAGTATTGTTCAACTGGCAGTTTTGAGCTGCATTCCTCCCTCCGTGCAGGCTGGTGGAATGGAGGAAAAGTGCATACGTGTAGTAAATATGTAGGAAGGCATTTTGCTGTTGAATCAAAAAAAAAATCTTTTTCAAAATTATGGAAAACAATCTTCAATACATGTATTAAATTGTGAAACTAGCCAAAACCGGGAACTTATCTTGATATTTTGATAATTTAGCTTGCAAAGCCTTGAAACTGGCTATAAGTTGGTGTGTAGGCCTTGAATATGGTCACATTCATTTTGTTGTGGGCGAACCCTTATGAAATACCCGAAATGGATGTGTTGTTCAATCCAGCGCTTTGAAGTTTAGTATATTTTTGCATTACTAATACTTGAAATCAACTTTCGTGTCATTTTCAGGGGATGGTGCAAGTTGAACAACCAACAAGCTTTGTGGTCAAATTTCCCAACACGTCAAATGTTACATCTGTAGCCACGGTTGTCGTACAATCTTCGTCTGTCACCATTTCCTCTGTTGCCCATTTTTGGAAGGTAACCCCTAACAACAAGAACATCACCATCAGTACAATGCTGTGTGTTGCCAGTCAGAATATTCTGATTTGGCAATGTATTTACGTAATTTTGTGTCATGTGGTGTTAGTGTATATTTTGTATGTCTTATTTTTTTCCTTATAAACTTTTTTTTATTGGTATTATTTGTAAGTGTGTGACCAGGTATAGTTAAGTAGCAGGCTATGCAAATGTTTATTTGTAATCAGTTCGTAACATCGTGATATCTGCTTTGCCAATTTACTGTTTGTGATGCCATAAAGCGTGTGCCTACCTGTGTACCTCACTCAGTGAAGGTAGCTGTGAAGAATGTGCAATTTGGGCATGGTAAAAAATGAAAGCCATTTCAGAACAAATGGTTTAAAGGTTGCAAGGTCCAGAGCCATGGCATGTGAACATTGGACTAAAATAGCCCATTTTAATCTACTTCTACATGTAAAGGACTGCCCTTTAGTCCACTTCTCAACCACATGTTGTTCACTAAGTAAAATGACTTTTGAATGTTCAACAGTCAGAACTACATGTACAGGGAGCAGGCACCTAGGTCATTCACGAAAAACAAGAAACCAGCACCAAAATTTTCAATGAAACTAACGCTCGCCAAGTTTCAGTTGGACACCGATGTATATAACGGAAACCACAACATTAACACTGACGCCCTATTATAGGTGAAGAAATTCACTGAGACCAACGTTAAACACAAAACAAGACACACTGGGACAATGCCAGTACGTTTACAGAGCAGTATGGACCCCTCTCAACAATTTCACCCCCTTCCCTGATTTCGTAGAATTGTCAGCTTCATTTGCATGCTCTCTCGCCATGTGTCGTGCAGTATTTGGCCCCTGTAAACATAGTTTTAACTTGTGCACCAATTTCTACCATGTTCTATCGTCTAAATCCTTAATATTAACGACACATACATGGAAGTGTGGGTTCCTAGTCAGTAACATAAACAAGTTGTGGTTGTCATGTAAGATATGCATAACCATGTCACTGATCAGCTAGAGTTCAAACTGAACACCGAATAGAATTGTTTGAAAGCTATACACACACTGTGGGTCACTACGCATGTGTTTTAGCAATAAGGATTACACAACTCATTCAAAAATGCATGCCAACTAACATGCCTCAGTGGCTGGTGACCAGTAGTGGACTGAGTACTACACTAAACAATGGACTACATTCTTGCATTAACAGAGGTACTATGCAGTGCACGTGTGAAAATACTGCTTACTAACTCTCCCATTGAATGCCGGAGAAGGGTGTGGTACGATTGAGATTGAGATTTACGGATTGCCTTAGTGTAGAGAGCTTTCTGCCAAAGTAGGCCTTAGCGTAGGAAAAAGCCATATTTTTCATTTTACTGTTCGTTGTGCTATGCTTTATAGCGCAATTTGTTGACTTTTGCTTTCTGAAACGTTGACACAAATTGATGCTAAACTTTAAAAGATGAAACGCTTAAACAAACACGACAGGCCAGGTGTTTAGGGTCCAGTTAATCACAAACAACTCCATGTTACCAGAATTGTCAAGTCGTTAAAATATAACGTGGTATATTTTTGCAGTTTTTATTCCTTTTACCTCCATTGATTTAGTATTTGTAAAATAAACGAAGAGTGACGCTTTGAAGGACAATTTTAGTAAAAGGACGGGTTGAATAGGTTTAGCAAATATTGGAACCGAAGGAACTTTATACGTCTGCATTGCCAGTTGCGACAATTGTCCCTAGAGGGAACCAGGAGTTTTACTTGCAATATTTAAAATCATTTTTAAAACCATGTATAAAGCCATATTTGTCCTAGTTGGCTTTCCTATGTACCCAAGTATTGCTTAGTATAGTTGGCTCTCGGTATGACAAACCTCCAAGTTTTCTACCTGCAGAGAACAATTTTCATTTATTGTATAAGCTACGAAGATCTGTAGAAGGAACAGCTCCACATAAAGAAACATTTTTCAGTATTGTAAAGGTCTTTTTCACGTAAAACCATCCCGATAGGGAACTTATTTACGAAGAAATTAGGACACGAAATTAGAAAATGGAGAAAGGAAAAACTGGAACTTGTTTTGATTGAACAGTGTAAAATTAAGAGCTTATGCACAGTCTCCTCGCAGATTAGTCAAAATGTAAGTATGGTTTGAATTTAATCATTAGGTTTTTGCATTCTGTAGAAGGAATTTTGAGTTCACTCTCAGTTCACCGTAAAGGATCCTTCCATATTAAGAACTCTGAAAAAAAGGATCTTTTTTTTGTGTGGCACACAAGGTTGTTTGTTATAACTCTTGCGAATAAAATTAAACAAAGTAAGAAGATCCACACGAAAATGTAGCCCTAACTGCAAACAACATGCGGTACCATCTGATAGGGTATCCATATACTACTTATGCAGTGGTCTGTGGGAGAAAACAATCTAGATATCGTGCTGTCCAACCCTTGGAGTATAATCCACAAGTGAGTAAAGGATTCTGTGTTTAAACGCGACAGCACCTCATGTCCTTCCAAATGAGCATGTTACAATCCAGAACAATAAATGAATCTACACAGAGAGCAGTTATTTGGGCCATTGGTTATGCTTGTTATAGAGTGATTCGTACTACAAGAAAATTCTGTAAGTTTCAACTCGTATTTTGTGATTCTCGGATGGGCCAAGAAATTATTTAGGTCCAGGTCGTCATTTTACATCTCCA
>JAHWFP010119309.1:40258-57452 GCA_023313725.1 Lithobius niger | reverse complement strand
TGAATAAACTGAAAGCTAAAGAAAAATGGATCAACAATAAGAATGGGGATATGCATTTAATAATTTTTTTTTAATACCTTTTTTACGCCCCTTCAGTCAAAGCCTTATCATTGGTCCTTTCGAAAACTCACAAAAACAAACAACGAGAGTCGGGGATCACAGCAGCTTTGTAATTTAAGACCGTACAATTTGTGTTTGTTGTATACGTTTCTGAAAAAGATGCAAAGATTAATTCAGAATTAAAAATTTAAAGTTTAACTCATGTTTATCTTTTTGGGAATTGATTTGGAGTCAGCCCAATGACCTTTGTAGCAACTGAAATGCAATGATATTGTGTTTTGATACAATTATTGGCTACTAAATAGCAACAGGTGAAAAGAAGACAAAATTGTCATCCATGTGAACATGAGTTTAAAACATTCTTGTTAATAAAGACATAAAAGACCATCCCAAACGACACGCACATCATTTCAAGAAAGGCATTTGAGTAAATTAAAGTAAGCCGAACATCATCCTGATATAAGCAATTGTACAAACGTTTTGCGACAAGTTGGTGTCACCTATTATTTTTATGTTGAACTTTTTTTTTGGAAAGGCCAAAGACCAAGTGCAGTTAGTTGACATTTTTCTTTACAAAGTCATGATCATCACTATAGTACGAAGGATGTCTTCGGCAGTGGTGTACTTGTTATAGTTAGTAGATTTTATCAAATTGTCATGTACAATCAACTTCAAAGATTTAAAACTGTAACTTTCGAGAAAGTAAGCAGCAGGTTTTATCTTTTATAAAAAAAAACAACCGGAGTGTTCATCTGGCCGTGTACTTAAATTTATACTTTTATACTATGAAAAAAAAATGGAAGGTAAAAATTAGATCTCAAAATTAGATGAACGTGTGCAGTGTAAATGTATTTACATTCATGCATTTTCAGATATTAATAAAATTGTGGAATGGTGTAGATGTGATAGGTACGATGTTGTAGAATGCAATGAACGCTGTAAAGCTTATTTCCGCAATTCTCCATTTGTGGTACCCGGAGTCAATTTTTTCGAAAGCGATGCATGGAAACAGTTGGACCGTAGAACCCTGAGTTTATTTTTAGAAGCGTGACTGTGCGTGAGACAACTATACAAGTTTGTAAAGTTGTTGCAATGGCCTTATTAAAAAGGTAACACTACTACTGAGAAGTAAAGAGTGTAGTGTACATCATTTTTAACTGACCGTCTGTTGCCGTTTACAGCCGTTGAAAGACGGCATTTCAAACTTCACCACTGCATGTCATAGCTGACTGTTGCGTAATCCCTTCTACATCAGGATGTAAGTTCCATGGGAACTCGACTAAGCTAGCAAAGCACTGCGAAGTTGCTAGAGGCTTGGCTTATGGCTCATGAGGACTGTAGATTGAATCGCGTTACTGACATGAATCGCGTAACTGCATGGAAATTTAAGAAAGGAACCATCTGGGCGAATGTTTGGTGTAGAAGGGATTAACTGTATAGAACAGTTTTTGAAGTAAATGCTAATTATACCGTACTGGCCTGACTATAAGACGGTATTTTTTTTTTCAAATTTGTTCCATTAAAACTGCATCTTTGTCTTATACCCGCGTCCAAATCCATAACTTGCCCAAATTTTGACCGGTTTTAAAGTTGAAATACAACATTCGAATCGTCTTTTCGAGAGATATCCATTTAATACTAATAATAATAATAATAATATATAATAATAAAGGTTGAAACACCAAAACGGTAAGTGTTTTGGCAAACGGGAGGCAGAAATGCCACTTACCCCGGTCCGACGTTAAAAAAGTAAGGAAGATGCTCCCCTGCTCTGAAACTTCCTTACCTACCCATTATGGCGGGAGGGGGGCGGGGGGGGGAATTCGTGCTTCTCAGAAGATTGTAGCTCACATAGTTTTTCAATTATTCAGCAAAAACTAAAATGGGACCTTAAAGATTGTTTTGGAGTCGACAATAACAAAAAATCCTATAAAGACGAAAAATAATTGTGAATCGGCATTGGCTGAATTTTTATGCTATCACTTATATTGGAAATAGAGGCACTGGTAGAATTATGGGTTAAAATGGTCCGCCTTATAATCGTGCCGTATATTTTTGTTGAATTTATGATCCCAAAACGGTAATTCACCTTAGATTCGAGACGCCTTACAGCCGGGCTAGTATGGTAACACTGAGCATTAACTAAAACCATCCGGAATTTACCTTTTCAATTTAGACTAAACCATGGTCCCAAATAGAGACTTGTGCCAAATACAGGAAATAGGCTATGGTGATTTTAATGCTTGTGTGTGTAAAGTTTTTATTTTCATTTGTGATATTCATTATCGAACTTCAAGTGCTAATGTTTTGTCATTCCTTGCAGCATCCTCCACATTTTCTGTGGTAAAATCTACACGAACATTTTCTGTAAATACGCCCGTTACGAAAGTGAAGTAAATTGGTGTAAAAGCGGCTTGATACTTTAGTTTACAACATATTTTTTTCCCTCACGATCACTATTCTCATTCTTATTGAGGAGAGCGATGGTTCAGTTACAGTACTGGAATCTTTCATTAGAGACTGCCATATCTTGGCTGCTGCCAGAAGTGTGCACCTCATGATAAGGTCGAAAAACCTCTTAATGATTTTAAACGTATAGCCTAGTTGGTGACGTTATCCTGTCAATGGTCAAATAGGTTAATACTGGCTGGGAAAACTCCTATTCAAGGCGAATTCTATGACAAGTTTCACTAAGTTTTGGTTATGGCTAATTCTGTTCTGGGTGTGCAAAATCCTACTACAGGGGGGGGGGGGGGATGATTTTTTCACATTTCTACTTTTTATTTTATTTTTTTACATCTTCGCGTACTTATGGTTCATTTTTTCCACATTTTTCGCATACCTACTCTTCTTTTTTTCCCCATTTTTTCTGCATATTTAGACCATTAAAAAAAAAGAAAGTTGGTTTTAGGGTGTTTTTCTTAAGAATTCTTTGCAGGCAGGCAGAATTTTATTTTTCATTTCTTTTTTTTATTTTTCGGCCCTATTTTTCCTTATATATTGGGGGAATTATTTTTTATTTTGGTAAAATAAAGAACATTGCCTCATAATTCTGCTTACCACGTCTCCATAAAATTATTTAACAACGGGAATGGTAATTTTACGTTTTCATTTCTCACTACAGACCATTTTTGAACTTCAACTGCTATTTTTGCCACGTCGTTTCTTTTTATTTCCCGTCAAAAAATCGGTGCAGGCAGGGCCTGAGAACCAACTTTTCTTATTTTTCAGTGGTCTTATAGTAATTTTTTTGTGTCACTATTTTCTTCTTTTTTCACATATGATGTGTCACTCCGCTGTGTATCTCAATTATTCTTAAACAGACATTTTTCTTTACTGATGAGCGAGTCTTTTCCGGTCACATTCACTACGTTTACATGGCCACTTCGAATCGCTTCAGAGGTATGCGCATCGCGTCCGTGTCGCCTCCGTGGGTCTTGTAAACACCCGTTCGTGTCGCTTGCCCCCCCCCCCCCCATGCGCTTCACGGAGGTGGTTTGAGAGTCCGTATCGCATCATCTTTGTGCATGTAAACACTCGCAATCGCATTGAGCCGTTGGAGAAAGCATGGCAAAGATGGCGGACACAGTTACGGCACTCATGTAATTTGTGCTGGTGCCATTCGAATTTTAGGTAAATAAACTGAAAATGAGTGTGCATGACTAGGAAGACCACTAAGTTTTGATTACATTTGGTTACTTGGGTCTAAGC
This sequence comes from Lithobius niger, assembly GCA_023313725.1. Taxonomy (NCBI): domain Eukaryota; kingdom Metazoa; phylum Arthropoda; class Chilopoda; order Lithobiomorpha; family Lithobiidae; genus Lithobius; species Lithobius niger. The sequence continues at coordinate 53,681 of JAHWFP010119309.1, read as the reverse complement.
TGACCTAGTTTACTACATGCAGGGGGTAGAACAGCGTGAGACTTGCTCACTCTTCGCCAAAGGGAGGGCAGGAAGAAAGGGTTTCCCCATCGCACTGGTCGAATCGCTTTCCTTAGTGGATTGGCCCTAATTGCTATCTTTCGTCTTGTAAACAGGTGCCGTTTTTTGATGCGCATTTCAAAGCGCATCGCTAAAATGCGCTTTCTTGTGGCCATGGAAACGTAGTGAATGTTCTCTGTTTCAGCATCGTAATTTTTTCATGCGAATTTATTGCCGGAGCTCCTGACCCAAAATCAGGGCCGATAACGTCATTGAGTTTAGTTGAGTTTGTGTATTTTGCCAATCACATCACCACTCTTATTTTTCATATTTTATCACAATTTTACATTTTTTTTGCCATCAGCAAATTTTCACATTTTTTGTAATGCCGGTACCACCCCTGCACTACGTCACCTGGGGTTTGACACAACGTGCTAAAACACTAGCCGTTCTCATGGATTATACGGACAGCATTCCCCCACCCCCAAAAAAAATCCATGATTAATCGATATGATGATGAATTTTTACATCGTCTTGTCTTTTAAAAGAAAAAAATGTATTAGAAACATGTATTAAAAACATGTATTATTGTGTACGCGGCCTAACTTGAGTCGTACTGGTATTTTATGAGCGGTTACGTCTTCCTGGAGAGGGCAGCTTTAATCGACGTCCGCCATTGTGTTTGTAACCATCTTGGATATCAACAAGGCACTCTGCTGCCAAAAACATACAAATGATTATCTGTGGCGTTGTGGGGCGAACTCAAGATAGGCCGCGGACACTATAATGAACAGGTTAAGACAAATATTGTGATTTTACTGTTTATAACATGCTCGTCAGCTTTTTTGACTGCGATATTCAGTATTTCAATCTTGTGCAAAACACTTCAGCTTTGTCACCGGCTGTTTTAAACAGCTTGTAAAAGAAACAATTTAAGCTCTAAATCCAATCATTAAATCGTGTCTTAATGCACACAGAAAGAGCAAGTAAGAGAAAGTATTTACAAAGTTTCACTTCAATTCCTTTATTTTTACACTGGCAGGGTAGTAGAAGTGTGAACGAAAGTGGCGTAAAAACAAACATATCATTCCTATAACAATGCTATGCATGCCTTTATAAAATGTGAAATATTTGAAAAAAAAATTAGAATTTGAAGCAGAAAGGTGATAAAAATTAATTCTGCGTTAAATACGACTAAAAAAAAACAATACATGAAACTATCTCTGTATTTTTCATGCATCAATTTGCCTTTGTTATGTTTGGTCTTGTAACTAAACTAGGGAATCATGTTGTAAGATGTCATTAAAGAACATTGTACGAATCTATGTCACTGTATTTTCTCAGTCATCATAAGTTTTTTTTAAAATTTGCATCTGCTTTCCGTTGGTTATAGCAAGAATTTATAGGGTTGGTGAGGAGAATTTGTGACCGAGACCTAAACTGAAGCGTCTTAGATACATTCATATTAGTTCAGTCTTAGTTTATAGAGGGAGCCACGTGTTTTATGTGGGAATTTCAACTCAATTTTTAGCCTAAAATTAAACTAAACTAAACGATACTAGCTTATATTTAATTAGTATATAGCCTAGCTTAGTTGTAATTTAGTTTACTTTAAATTTGGGCTGAAAAATGAACAAAAATTACCAGATAGACCACGTGGCGCCCTCTGAAAACTCGGCCTGAACTAATGGGGACGAATCTAACGTGTTTCAATAGGGACTTTTTAGAGTTACAAATTCTCCTCCCAAACCCTATAAATTCTTGGTTATAGTCACACCTTAGAAAATAATGTTTTATAAAGTATAAATGATTTCTAGTCGGAACTCTGGACACAGGAACTTCTGGACTCGGGTGCTTCAGGGATGGTACAAAATGAAAAAATCCAGCATTTGATTTCAGAACCTAACTATGGATCCAGTACAGAAAGAACTGTTTGCATTTTTAATTACTGTATTTTATTCGTTGATAGCTCTGTTTGCAAGTAAGTGGCATGAAGGTATATCGAGTTTTTATTTCACTCTTTTGGCTAAGAGTTAAAAGAAATGGAAAATGACGTGGTACGGTCAAATGCAAATGACCGTACATTCTATTTAACAGGTTTCCAACACGCATGGAAAATCTGTACAAGGCCTGGAGAAATGGTGAAACATTTTCCAGACTTTGAAAACACTTCAATTTTGGCACGTGCCCTGCATAGTGTTTTTAATTATTTTTTTTTCCTGGGGGAGTTTGTGCGTCTACTTTCAGACCTTAGATACTAAAACTTTGTTGAAAAGTTGTGTGCAAAATACCCTTACCAAACTGGTTTTGCCGTAAGTGAACTCAACAATTCTGATTATTCTCTACAGCCTTTTTAACTTTTTTTATGCCAGGAAAGGGTGGGTTATGGATAGAGTTATTAACATCCACCCTCTTTGAAAAACCAAAACGTTATTACCGTACAACCGTGGGTGAATGTTTCCGCCAAAAAAAAAAAACTACAAAATAAAAATATCCATCTTATTTTATTATTAAGCGTCCATATCTGTGATGCAGCCATTAACGTCTTACAAGGACCGGTGTTAGTGGTAACGTATGTAACCCTTCCGTCCTCCTTGCCCCTACTGGGTGCAGAATGATTTATTTATTTATTTATTATTTGACTTCACTTTGCGTGGAAATTTTAGATATGACTTAGTTAAATCTACCTGAATACCTAATTTTTTTAAATATACTATATATGGAGAAGGGAAAAAAATGCAGACTTTCAGAACTGGCATTAAAAAGAGCAAAGGCCAACATTGTCAGTGGAAGCTATAAAAAAGGCAGGAGTTATTTTTTCTACCCGTGTATTTAGAAGTTTAAAAAAAAAGGTCTAGAATTAGTAACCACTGGTCCATATAATTGAGCTTGGAACCCTGGAGCAGTATTGAAATCTTCGAATCTTCTTTCTGCTAACGGTTTTTCCTCTTTGTTTGAACGGTTTCATAATTTTATCTACTGTATCAAAAAGAAATCCAGACCAAACAAAGAGAGGCACCACGGACCCCAACTACCTCAATACGTAGGCAACCGGTAAATTATTCGTAGAAAAGTGCTCAAAAATCTGTAAAATTGGCTCCTGCTGGTATGAAGCTTGATTAAAGTCTACCACTCATGAACTGGCCTAATTCGGCCCCCTCATGAACTGGCGTGAACTGGCCTAATTCAGTAATAATTTCAGATTTTAAAGGCTATATATAATAACAGCTGTAGAGCAGAGTCATTTTGAATTACAACATTGCATGCCGTTGCTGATAAGCGCTTTCACGGTGCAGCTCAACATGGTGAAAACTTGAAATACGTAAATTTTCGTTAACTTGAGAATCAGGCGAGATAAAGACATGTGGTTTGCAGCATTTTCGGCTGTCGGCTGTGGTATTCAGTTGTCGGCTATTTTGCTTAAAAAAATCATATTGGAAATAAGTTACCCACTTTCACGTCTGTTTACCCTTTCCTTTGAACAGGGAAAACTTCCCGATTTATGGAGCACTGCTACTGTGGTCCCTATTTTTAAGAAGGGTTCTGCTTCTGATCCCCTTAATTATCGACCAATTTCATTGACTTGCGTTGTTTGCAAAGTAATGGAGTCTATTATACGTGACACAATGTTGCATTTTTTGAAAAAATGTTCTATTATTCGTGAGGACCAGTTCGGTTTCCTTCCTGGAAGGTCAACTACCCACCAACTCTTATTAATTCTAGATCGATGGACTTGCGCTTTAGATGCTGGGGCTCTTTGTGACACTATCTATTTTGATTTTAAAAAGGCCTTTGAGTCGGTTACTCATCGCAAGCTTCGTTCAAAGTTGACTGGGTGTAGAATCACAGGAACATTGTTGGTTTGGCTGGCTGCTTTTTTGGAAAACCGTTCCCAGAGGGTTACTGTTGCCGGCACATTATCCACTGAAGTAAGGGTCCATAGTGGGGTCCCACAGGGGTCAGTGCTTGGACCACTACTGTTTGTAATCTATATCAACGACTTAATTTTTGCTAATCCACGTTCCTTTGGCTATAAGTTCACGGATGACATAAAAATTGGAGCTGAAAGGCTTTCTCCTGGCCACTGCATCGATCTCGCGGATGAGATTGTGAGGGTTCTTGATTCGTCTGATATTTGGCAATTGCCTCTCTCTTTGCAAAAGTGTCTTTCGTTCCATGTGGGAACAAAAAAACCTGAATCACCGTATTCTTTGGGTGGTGTTGCCCTACCTGCTGCTACTGAAATTAGGGACCTTGGGGTCTGGTTTTCAAAGGACCTTAAGGCGTCTCTGCATTGTCGAATGGTTGTTGCCTCGGCTTTTCGCTGTTTGGCAGTTGTAAATAGATGTTTCACGTCTGGAAACTCTTTAACCAAGATCTGGGCTTTCAAGGTGTTTGTTCGCCCTCTTCTCGAATACGCGACACCTGTATGGTCGCCTAACCTTGCTGGTGATATCGATCTGGTAGAGTCGGTCCAATGCAAGTTCACAAAGCGCCTTTCGGGTTTCCGTGACCTAAACCATATTGAACGTCTATCCAGAGCCGGTCTCGAATTGCTTGTATTGCGCCGACTTCGGTTTGATTTAATACTAACTTACAAAATTCTGCATGGATTAATAAATGTTGATCTTCCATTTTTTGACTTGGCACGTAGCCATTATTGCACCAGGGGTCATGCCTGGAAGCTTGTTGTTCAGGGTTTTTTTTGGCCGTTCGCGTGTCCCAACTTGGAATGCCCTAAGCTCTGAGACTGTCTGTATGCAGACTGAGAGTGGATTTCGTAGAATGCTATTAAAAACGAACCTATACCCCTTTCTTAAGTAACCTTCCTAGTTTTTGGTACCCCATTTCTGATTTCTAAATCTATCACCGAGGACCGGTATTAGTGGCTCACAATCCTTCCGGCCACCTTCCACTTGTTTGTGGTAAAGAACGTTATTATTATTATTATTATTATTATTATTATTATTTTAGCAGTTTGCAGCAGTTTATAGCAGTTGCTGACCGCTAAACCGCTGCAAACCGCATGTCTTTATATCGTCTGGTTCTCAAGTTATCGAAAGTTCACATTTTTCAAGTTTTCACCATGTTGCGCTGCACCGTGAAAGCGCATAATTATCAGCATCGATTTACAGAGCTCGAGTAGCATCTTGTGAGGGTAGTTTTTAATAAGTACAATAGTTGGCCTCAATGTTTGAATTGAAGAAATTTGAATTTTTGAATTACAGTTGTCACGATGTAATTAGTTTATATCATGACAAAACGTGCAAAAACAAACGCAGTTTGTCAAATGCTCTTTTGAACCTAGGATAAGAGTCTAGTAATGTTTTTTTCTTTAAAACATTGTATCGTAGATCGGTCAAATAACAGATCGGAATTGGAAAAATGTATGGCTGGGGTATCAGGATTGGTTCGGCTGAAAGTAGTGTTGGTAGATCCTTATGAAATTCTCCTCCCCCCACCTTCTACCCCCCCCCCCCACATCAGTAGGTGAAAACGGACCAAGTTTGTTTGTTTTTCATAGAAATTTTTACCTCACATTTCACAAAATGTATTATTGCTTGCCATAGCTGAATGCAAGGGGTTCAGGGAGGACACAGTGGCCCAGGGAAGAACTAACTAACATTTGCTACTTAAATTGTAACGTTTGAAACTTAAATGTTAAGTTGCAGGAGAAATAATTAGACACAAATCGCTGTGAATAATATTAAGGAAAATTGGAAATAAGCTATTAGCGGAAATTATACATTAGAAATAACGTAGTTCAGTAAGCCACCTTTATGCACTTACGTTTCGTCGGAGTGGCAAAACCCGGATTCGAACCGGGTACCCGGCTACCCGGCTGAGTGTATGATTTGTCTTCCATATCCATTGCCTATGGCCGAAAACATTCGGTCGAATGGAGGCCTTGTCAGTGATCACTGTTGTGACCTTAATAACGGGTTCAGTGAGTTATCTTTATGCCAATGGAGGATGTTGGCCATAGTGATTAAGGGGCTACGCAAGTAATGTGGGCGCAAACTGGGTAGCCGGTTCGTATCTGGGTCTTGCCACTTCGACGAAACGTAAATGCATAAAGGTGAACTACGTTATTTCTTGTGTTTAATTTTCTAATGGCTTGTTTCCTATTTTCCTTAAGTTTCAAGAGTTACATCCCGTCTTCGTCATTTTGTTCATTTAAAATAAACCTGTTTAAACCAATTATAGTGAGAGTCGATTTGTTTTCTCTTGCGAATACAGCAATCGATATGGCTACTAATTGTCTAATACGTGTGAATAATTACCCCTCCTAAGAATACAATCCAGACTCCCAAATGATTTCTTGGCCGCGGTTCCACGATGCGTATGCAACCGTAAAACCAGTGGTCGCTTGCATTTCTAGCTTTTTTGCCTATATCCCCCCCCCCCCCCTCTCCCGTACATGTTTTGATAAACTGCGTTGGATGGTATGGTGGCGCACACCTCTCAATTAAAGACGAGCCCGCTAAGATTCGGTTTCATTTTAAACTGTAAGTTTAATTAGAACACTAGTGAACTGAATCAACATTAAAAATATTCAGCACCGTTTGGCAGTTTGACGATGCGGGAAGCCTCCAAACCGTTTTGTCTCAGCGTTTTGAACATTTCATTTATCCGGCTGCAACGTTGCCATATCGCACGACTGATAAGGATGAATGAAATATCTAGATAACACAGTCATTGCCAAAAGTAATTTTATGAATTTAGGCCCCCCCCCTCCCCTCCCCTAACAAAAAAAAATGTCATACAGCAGAAGTTGTTTTAAATATTTCTCCTTCCCCCTCCAAAAAAATACTAAGCATTAAAATCATGAACGATTGTCCAAACAAGTAGCCCAAGTCTACGCTAATTTTGCATGCCGACATGACTATACAAGCGTGTTATCCAGTTCGTACGAATGAGATCAGTGAAGCCGCGTGCCTACGCCAGTGATCTGTAGAATAATTCGTGGAAGTTGCCAGTCATTGGTCGGTTGGTGGTGACATCAGCCGCTGACGAAGGCTACATAGTTCCCAGTAATTGGTCGTGGATGGATGACGTCAGTCGGCTGAAGAAAAAATAACGAACCTTGTACGTTTGCTGCGAACAAAAATCTTTGATTATTTCTAGCGGAAGATTTCCCCAACGGATTCGACCCTTTTTCGAACTTAGACCTAGAAATGTGCCATAGAATGTGTGTGCAAAATTTGACAGAAATCCGATAATTCGTTAAAACGTTATAGCGCGAACACACAGACAGACAGACAGACAGACACCCAGACAGACAGACTGACAAACCGTTCGCATAAGAGTCTAATCGACTCTAATAATGCTTGTTGAGACGTCACTTTTGCTGCAAGGGTGGACAGTCCGGTTTTTCACGTGGTGTGAAAACGTATCATACACATTATAGATAGAGCAGTGTCCACAAGGCATATTCTCCACAGAACTCGCATCTGAAACCAGTGGATTAGTTAACTGCAAAGGGCACTGGAAATTAAAAAAAAAACAATGGCGTCTTTAGTTTAGCAATTTCCGTGAGAGCGAATTTCTTGGGCACAGAAATGCACGATTTTGGGTATTTGTTGCCAGCTGTTCCGTTTTTCAACAAGTGGGATCTTTTTGTGTCTGGTTTACAACGATAATTTCCTTTTCGTAGCGTAAGGGATTGGACAACACGACGTACCTCTCAGGATTCAGTTCGTCTCGTTTCGTGTGGTATACACGCATGAGGAAAGCCACCCAGACTTTGGCCGAGCAACAACTCTTAAATGTCTGGTGCCGTATAACTGAGAAACGTGTATTTAGGTTGTAAATCGGAAAAGAAAAGATGCCGCTTACTGTAAATTGCAGCAGCAGCCTCTCAGTTTTAGGCCTAAGAAATCCGCTGTCCTAGCATTTGCTTGCCTAACGATGTGGTATTAGTTTTACCTTCAGTGCTACTTGCAGGTAGGTAACCGTAAACGACTGCCTGCAGGGTGCACCTCAAGGGGCTTAAAGAAATAGTCCATTACCAGGTAGAGATAAGTTAATGTCAACACTAGAATTATCATAAGTGCATTTAGATCTTCAAAACATTGATGTAATTTTTTTTGTTTTTTTTGTTTTAATATGGTACTAATGGCCTAATTTTCCTTTGAGCCAATGGAAACTCACGATTGCTACATTGAAACTGTTTTGAAATCAACATTGTGTTGCATTTTGTTACACGTAACGCTCTGGTACAACACTTTTGGCTTCAGGAACCCTGAAGAGAATCTCGAGCAATTTCTTTTAGCATAAGGTAAAATTTTTGTAAAATTTAAGAAAACCTATGGAAGTGTAAGGCAAATAAATTAGTGAATAATTTTACTGGCATTGTTACATTAACAAAATTTGTAAACAAAGTCACTCAGTTACATCTTAAAACTTCACTTCGATTTGTACCTGGTACTCCTGACCCTTTCTAGGCTTCATTTTGTGTATTTTTGGCTGTACTAGTTGACGTGACGTAACTAACTGTATGTTAAGAAATACGTAACTAAGCAAAAAGGATTGTACTTTTCCAATAGAGTATTTTTGTAGTATTACTGTGGGTCCATAATTATAAGTGTATATACATATATATATACACAGGGTGGTCTAAAAGTCTGGTCACACGCAAATAACTGCCGATATAATGGTCCTACGGTAATTTTGAAGACATATTTGTAATGTAAGTCAGATCATATCAAAAACCAAAACTGGCAAAAGGGGCCGCCAAGTTCCGAATGGTTCGGCCCTTCAAAGGAGTGATATCAACACACCAAAACATTAGCCAAGTTAATCGCACCGCTTTAATAGTTCGAAGGTTAAATGAAAACTAGAACATTCCTACTTTCGGTAGCAATGTTCAAGTTTTCATTTAACGTCCAAAGTATTATTCGGTGCGATTAAGTTAGCGAATGTTTTGATGTGGTTGATATTACTCCTTTGAAGGGCCGAACCATTCGGAACTTGGCGGCCTCTTTTACCAGTTTTGGTTTTTGATATGATATCGCCCCTTATTTTTTTTAATTGTGTATTGACTCCACTCCGCTACCGTGCAGATGTGTAATAAAGTGTCACTTCAACAAGAAATTGGTTTTCAACAATTTGCTACTATCTTTTGCCTATAGGCCGAATCATTCTGAACTTAGTTACCTCTTTATAGGTTTTTGGTTTGGTTTTAATTTTGTTGTAATTTGTTTTATTTAGTTAGTTTTGGTGTGTTGATATCACTCCTATGAAGGGCCGAACCACTCTCAACTTGGTGGCCTCTTTTCCAAAATTTACTTTGTTATTACAGTTGGTTTATTTTTCGTGAATTGGACGTAAATACAATTTTTTTGCAACGTTATTTAGATTTATCGTGATACACTAGTGTGTGTCTAGGCACGCACGTCAGAACACAAGTTCTCATTGTCCGAACTTTGGCCGTCCAATGAGAGACGATGCCGACAATACTAACAATGGTTATAACAATATTTTCGTACTTAAGCGCCCTCCCACGCCATTCCCGTTACGCCCCCAGGCTCCAAATCATAAAAGGTACGCAGTTCGTATTGTATTGCACCCATTCGTCAAATTTCATAGCTGGAAGCCTTCCCGTTATCTCGGTATCGATGAATAATCACCCTATGGAAATTAACATGGGGATGAGCGGACTAGCTAGCTAGCTAGTAACAAGTAACACATTTACAACGTTATTGAGGGTCAAATTTTGCATTGAAAGCAGCTTAGCTGGCATTCCTACACGAGTTAATTTATGTCAGGTGGGTCATTGCTCTCGATTTCAACACAATTTAAGCTTTTGTACCGCATTATTATTTTTCCCCAAGTACCTGAAATGTGCCCAACTATGCTTCAAGATATAAGACACTGACGCTATGGCGTCGCGTTACAATGGTTTACACCTCGACAATTGAATTGATGTGATGTTTGTTGCCTAACTTGGCGCAGATATGGGGATATGGTGTTTTTAAGGTACCTCAGATCGTGAAAAACTCGTTAAAAAGTTAAAACTGAAATTTTGAATTAAAATGCAAAACTACCTAGTGGTGTGGGGCGCCAAAAAATTTACGGCGTCGGGCAGTAGCGGCGTGCCGAAATTATTTTTCATCAGCAACGGCGTGCGGAATATCGGGAAAATCATAGGCGGCGGCGTGGCGTGGCGGCGCACGGGTCTAGGAAGAGTTGCTCCAGGAAGCAGCTACTATCTCAGCTGGCCTTGCACATAGGACCGCATTCGTTTCTTCTAGCAGCTATCTAGCGAGCCTAACGTAAATTCCACATTGCCAGTTGTAGCATAATACACTCGAATACAATTTTTACGTTCGGAACAGTCCCACTTATGTTTCATAATACGTATTCACTAGTTTGTTACACAGGGACTCGTCACAAAATACGAATAGACCGGCAGGACGAAAAAACAAAAAGAAACACACACACACACAAAAAAAAAAACACAACAACAAACAAGGGGGAAAACACGGGTCACGGGTCACGAAGTCATTCTTACGCTGCCGCGTTCAAGCAACAATATCGGTAAGCATCCGCACCCAATTACACTCATTGTTCGTTTTATTGTAGCTATAAACTTCAATCTTTCAAATGACACCAAAATGATCAACCTCCGACCAATTTGTCTTGAATAAAAACACCACGAAACATCGCTCTCAACTGATTTTTACCCAGAACCGGCTCTCCTATGACCAGCAAAATCGTCGTCTCCAAGAATACAATCTACGATTTTTCGGTGAGTTTACACTCCGATCGCGTTGTTTTTTACATCTATGGATTGCCGAAAGTCTAAATTTTTAAACTGCACAATTGTTTTGTTTTATACACCACTTGAATTATCGCGCAACAACGAAATACTTGAGAAATGACCACATCACGCGCAGTCTCACAAGCATGGCGGCGCCCGTTCTGTCACGCGCGTGCTACAGTGATGTTTCAAGTATTTCGTTGTTGCGCGATAATTCAAGTGGCGTATAAAACAAAACAATTGTGCAGTTTAAAAATTTAGACTTTCCGCAATCCATAGATGTAAAAAACAACGCGATCGGAGTGTAAACTCACCGAAAAATCGTAGATTGTATTCTTGGAGACGACGATTTTGCTGGTCATAGGAGAGCCGATTCTGGGTAAAAATCAGTTGGGAGCAATGTTTCGTGGTGTTTTTATCCAAGACAAAGTGGTCGGAGGTTGATCATTTTGGTGTCATTTGTAAGATTGAAGTGTATAGCTACAATAAAACGAACAATGAGTGTAATTGGGTGCGGATGCTTACCGCTATTGTTGCTTGAACGCGGCAGCGTAAGAATGGCTTTGTGACCCGTGTTTTCCCCCTTTGTTGTTGTGTTGTTTTTTTTGTGTGTGTTTTTTTTTTTTTTTTCTTCAGCCGGTGTATTCGTATTTTGTGACGAGTCCCTGTGGTTTGTTAGTCCAAGTCGGCCCAGATGGTCCAGAGTTGCGTCGATTCATCGGATAAACTAGGGAGCTTGGATTACATGTAGCCTTGATAGGGTGGACCCACTTAGTATTACGCTTTATCGCGAGAAACCGTGCGAGATTTTTGGAGCTTCTTTGCATACTTCAAACGCGTCTGACGTTTCTGCTCCCTTTTTTCGCGCCATTTTACCGATTCTTGCATCTCATTGGCTTTTGATTTTTCCGATGAATCGACACAAAATAGGACTAACAAACGAACGAATACGCATCATCAAACGTAAGCCGGATCGCTCCAATTGCTTAAATTGTTTTAAAGTGCAATAACCTACCAGTACAATCGACAATGCGACTGAAAATCGCAACGTTTGTTATCAGAAGGAGAGCACCGTCACAAGCGACCATCGTAAACGCATACCATTGTTTTGGTTTCAACGCAACTACGTCAGCTACTCTCGTCTCGGGTGATCTGGTAAGAATTTATCATTTTGTTTTAATACTGTGTAATTTAACGTTCAGCAAAGATTGAGCAATCAGATATTTCATAATTATTCGTTAATTTCGTTAAAAACTAGTTAAAACTAGTTAAATTTAGTTAAAACAAACCTTTTTGTTGGTTTCGAAAAACCAAGCGTCGTCTGCTTCGAGAATTGGTTTGGGAGCGAAACGTCACTAACTAAATCTCGCTCGTGTATACCTTACCACGAGAAATAGCTGTGCGATAGCTCAGACGCGTTCAACTAAGTGCGGCCACCCTATCAAAGCTACGTATAATCCAAGCTTCCTGGGATAAACAACGACGCCATGTTGATTTCAGAGATCACAAATTCATGACGTCAGAGTCGGCGCATGCGCAGTCCAATTTATTTAGGAAAAGCGGTCTTCGGTGATGAGGAGGATTCCGACCATGCCGACCTCGCTTGCTAGCGTATATGAGCTTGATTAGGTAAATAATGCTCCAAAAAGTAGTATTTTTGGTAAGTTAGCGAATATGAACCGGTTCGTTCTGAAACGAGATCATTCAAAAAATACCTGAACACTCAGATTGGATAAAGTAAGAGTAAGATTCCGGCAAGAAAGACGACGCATGGGTGTCCTGTCTTTCCATTCCTCCCGAAGCAATGACGTTAAAAATTGGACACAGATGTAGGAAGAACGGTAATTTCTCCGAATTTCTGTTAAGCTTACTTCGAAATTGCATCTGTTTAAGTGCTGTAGTGCTTTTTTTTTTACACATATGATTCGTAAAGCACAACAGCACTTAAACGGATGCAATTTTCTCAATTGTACATTTGCTTATTTCAATTAAAAATGATCAATTTTTCTCCGTGTATCCCTTTTTTTTACGCCACACTTAAACGTTTTTGTTTCTAATGTTTGTACCTTTGTTATGACATGCAGTAATCTAGACATACGCTAGTTTGTCGCCGCGAAGTGACAAGCGTTCATCCCATTGTAGACATCCGATTGTTAAAAAATTGATTGTTAACGATAAAAAAGCGGCCTCACTACAAGACAAGCTGTAAGCAACTAAAATCATATTTTGGTATGTTGAGGATAAATCCCAATGCAACAGAAATCTTTCAAATTGTGGTAAATGTAAGGGGAAGGTGCACGGATAAAGAAAAAAATAAAAGTTAAAGGCTGAGTGTCCACCATTCATAGAGAGAAAGATGCGTCAATGACGTTGTTTTTCGGTTCTAGACACGCTAGTGTGTCGCCGCCAAGTAACAGTAGATCATCCCATTGTAGACTTCCGATAGTTAAAAAATTGATTGTTAATGATATAAAGCATATTCTCCTGGCCCGCGGGATTCTGGGGACTCACAGGTCAGGCATCTCTGGGGCATCTCTGGCAGGCAACTCTGGGACTCACAGGACAGGCATCTCTGGCAGGCATCTCTGGGGACTCACAGGGCAGGCATCTCTGGGGCAT
>JAHWFP010119309.1:0-40248 GCA_023313725.1 Lithobius niger | reverse complement strand
CTGGCAGGCATCTCTGGGGACTCACAGGGCAGGCATCTCTGGGGCATCTCTGGGGACGCACAGGGCAGGCATCTCTGGGGACTCACAGGGCAGGCATCTCTGGGGACTCACAGGGCAGGCATCTCTGGATACATACGGTCTGACCAATCGTTACGTGGTCTCCTCTCAGTTGAGGGGGGTGGGAATGCGGTGCGACGGCTTCGCGCAGTTGGAAAATTTGTCAGAGCTACTGGAGTCAGTGTTTAGCTTCCATTCTCCTCTGTGCCACTCTGCTCTGTCCTCTGCTCTCTGTTCTCTGCTCTGCTCTATCTTCTCTGTTCATCTGAAACTTTTCTTACGGTGTGTGGAACTTGGTTGTCGCCGTAGAGTTTCGCGGCACGTGGGACATTGAAGTTGTGTGTGTGGTGTAGCATGGGATTGGTTGTGTACAGTTGTTGAATTGGTGGACAGTTTACCATGCCGTAGTTTGTAGGGTGGGCGCATAACTTTGGGTTGCGGCCCTAATAAATACATTACATTGCGGCTCACTAGCAGACGTGTGTGTTAACTGTATGCAACTGAAAGCAAATTTTGGCATTTTGAGGATAAATTCCAATGCGACGGAAATGTTCGCCATTGTGGAAAATGTAAGTGGAAGGGTCAGAGATTAAGAAAACCTAAAATTTAAAGGATGAGTGTCCACCAATCATAGAGAAAAAGATGCGTCAATAACGTTATTTTTATGTTACTGTCTAGCTAGCTAGCTAGCTAATAAGATTTTTCCCATGTTAAATCCCATAGACCGTTTGCTCATGCCTAGCAAAAAATTGTGACGTCCTACGTAGCTGAACTTTTGCACACGGATGCATGGTGATCTGAACATGGTCCTTTTATTGGTTTGGGGGTTATAGGGGCCAGGACAAATGCGTGGGAGGGTTTTGAGATTCGCCACCAGGGAATTTAAATTTCGTTTCTTTTCCAAGTTGCAACCAAAGATTTCAAGTAACGATGGCTTGAACAATCAACACTGGTCCTTAGATGATTTAAAAGTCTAGACGAACTAAAAGCTGAGCTGTAACGAAAGACAAAATAAGGAAACATTAACGTTGCCGTGGATTGCGTAAGAATAAAGGGATGCACGTTAGATGATGGTTACGCAACAATACGAGCATCCATGACCAAGCGTGGTTTTTGCTAATAACCAAAAAATAAAATACTTCGCGTTCTGCTGTTTTATTAACGGAGGTTTCTACATGACTAAATGTGAACGAAGAAAGCAAACGAAAAAAAATTGTCAATTTTACTGATGTAACGGCTAATTATTTATAGATATGAAATGCCTCCAAAAAGAAAGGTAGAGCGAAATATAAGATGGTGCGTTGGCTTTTTGTATGTTCACAGTCCTAAGTTACATGTGCCTATCAACTGCAAGCAACTAAATGCATAGCTTGTCATGTCGAGAATAAATCCTAATGCTGCCGAAATCTTGAAAAAGTAAGGGGAAGGTACGAGGATAAACAAAACAACTAAAAGGCATGCGCTGATTGAGTGAGCGAAGCGAACGAAATCAGCGATTGTTAGCCAGTGTCTGCAAAGATGGGATTGAAACAACTTAAGCATGTGAAGAATGGTCATACGATAAGCTAAGCCGTGTCAATTTGACTAATCAAACGGCTAATTGGGAATGGTAAATTTGAAAATTTTAAATGTGAAAATTTATAGAAATAAAATTCCTTTAGAAAAAAAGGTACAGATGAAGATAAGATGGTGAATAAGACGGTGTAACCTTATGTGCGTTCACAGTCCTATGAAAGTTGTGATATCCACCCAAACCAAAATTGGTAGAAAAACACGCCAAGTTTCCAAGGACGATCGGCCTTTGAAAGTAGTGATATCATTCACCAAGGAAAAGGCCGCCAAGGTCAATCCTATTAACCAAGTTAATCGTACCCAATAATACTTTAGACGTTAAATGAAAACTTGGAGATTGCTACAGAGAGTAGCAATCTTCAAGTTTTCATTTAACTTCCGAACTAACTTGGCTAATAGGATTGACCTTGGCGGCATTTTCCTGGTTAATTGATATCACTGCCTTCAAAGGCTGATCGTTTTTGGAAACTTGGTAGGTTTTTCTACCAATTTTGGTTTTGGGTGGATCTACACACACTAGTGTGTCGCGCCAAGTTAGGCAACAAACATCACAACAAACATCACATCAATTCAATTGTCGAGGTTGTAAACCATTGTAGCGCGACGCCATAGCGTCAGTGTCTTATATCCTGAAGCATAGTTGGGCACATTGTGTTGAAATCGAGAGCAATGACCCACCTGACAAAAATTAACTCGTGTAGGAATGCCAGATATGCTACTTGCAATGCAAAGCTGACCCTCAATAACGTTGAAATGTGTTACTACTAGTCCTCTCATCGCCATGTTAATTTCTATATGGTGATTATTCATCGATACCGAAATAATGGGGAGGCTTCCAGCAATGAAGTTGAACGAATAGGTACAGTACAATACGAACTGCGTACCTTTTATGATTTGGAGCCTGGGGGGGGGGGGGGGGGACGGGGAGGGCGTGGGGGGGCGCGTAAGTACGAAAATATTGTTGTAACCATTGTTGGTATTGTCGGCATCGTCTCTCATTGAACGGCCAAAGTTTGGACAATGAGAACGTGTATACCGACATGCTTGCCTAGACACACACTAGTGTATCACGATAAATCTAAACAACGTTGCAAAGAAATTGTATTCACGTCCAATTCACGAAAAATAACCAACCGTAAAAACAAAGCAAAATAAACAAAGCCAATAACTGGTAAAGAGGCCACCAAGTTGAGAGTGGTTCAGCCCTTCACAGGAGTGATATCAACACACCAAAACTAACTAAATAAAACAAATTACAACAAAATTTAAACCAAACCAAAAATCTATAAAGAGGTGACTAAGTTGAGAATGGTTCGGCCTATAGGCAAAAGGTAGTAGCAAATTGTTGAAAACCAATTTCTTTGTTGACGTAGCACTTTATTACACATCTGCACGGTAGTGGAGTTGAGTAAATACACAATTTAAAAAAAAGGACTAATATCATATCAAAAACCAAAACTGGTAAAAGAGGTCGCCAAGTTCCGAATGGTTCGGCCCTTCAAAGGAGTGATATCAACACACCAAAACATTAGCTAACTAAATCGCACCGAATAATACTTTGGACGTTAAATGAAAACTTGAACATTGCTACCGAAAGTAGGAATGTTCTAGTTATCATTTAACTTTCGAACTATTAACACACACATGTAAACGTGTGAATGCGTGCGCGTGCATGCAGTGATTGTTGCTACGCATGCATGCAGTGATTGTTGCTGCGTGTGCATGCAGTGATTGTTGCTACGCGCACATGCAGTGATTGTTGCTACGCGTGCATGCAGTGATTGTTGCTACGCGTACATGCAGTGATTGTTGCTACGCGTGCATGCAGTGATTGTTGCTACGCGTACATGCAGTGTTTGTTGCTACGCGTACATGCAGTGATTGTTGTTGCCCACTTTGAAACAATTATTTTAGCCTATTTAGTAATGTAAAAAGCGCACGATTGTAGATCAAGGTTCTGGAATAAAAATTTGAATTTGATACAATTCAGCTCATCTCGAAAGCCTGCATCTATGAATTAAATAAGCCATTCTACCGTTTTTAGCTGCCGTAGTAGCATAGTTTGGTTTAAAACTATGTGCGTTTAGCTGAAACACGGATTCTATCATAAATCCAGCCATCAAACTCAACTATTTAGCAAAGACACGAAGAATGGACACGTGCACGAAGAATGGATCTGGCGTTTGCTGATTGGCATTTTCCCATAATTACAATGACCTCCCGGGAATCCATTCCGGGTGCTGCAGATATAAGGCCTGAGGGTTGCGTCGGGCAGATGACCGGGTGCAGTTAACGCTCGCTAAAACCCATTGACCCTTTTGATAGTTAAAACAAGGTAAAACAATCCAAATGATCGTTCAGGGTTTCGTAACTCCGGAATGGCTCGATCAATTGAAAAAGTGATCTTTGTGAGGATGAAGGCCAAGGAAATTTCTGAGTTAGATCATGTTTCAAATTTTAGGTAGGTGCAGTAGTTTTTTCTGAAACGGTGTCACACAAGAACAACAACAACAACAACAAGTGAACAGTTTTCAAATATACGTGTGGATCCCTACGTTTACTCTTGCATAGAATTGCGTAGTTTTTGGTATAAATATACCTTCCATACCTATCTACTATCTGGCCAAGTTTGGTCGAAATATATTGAATAGGAACGGAGAAATTAATAGTTTGAGTTTTGCTGAAAAGAGGCCTTTAATCATATATATCGCCGTGTATGATATAATCCATCCAAAACCAAAACTGGTATAAAAACCCGCCAAGTTTCCAAAAAGGATCGGCCTTTGAAGGTAATGATATCATTCAACCAGGGAAAGGCCGCCAAGGTTAATCCTATTAGCCAAGTTAATCGCACCGAATAATAGTTCGAAAGTTAAATAAAAACTAGAA
This sequence comes from Lithobius niger, assembly GCA_023313725.1. Classification (NCBI taxonomy): domain Eukaryota; kingdom Metazoa; phylum Arthropoda; class Chilopoda; order Lithobiomorpha; family Lithobiidae; genus Lithobius; species Lithobius niger. Next base: position 35,730 of record JAHWFP010119309.1, on the reverse strand, counting down.
GGTTGCGACTCACGGTAGCGACTTCAATCTTTCATTTAACATCCAAAGTATTATTCGATACGAATAAGTTGGCTAATAGGATTAACCTTGGCGGCCTTTGCCTGGTTGAATGATATCACTACCTTCAAAGGCCAATCCTTTTTGGAAACTCGGCGGGTTTTTATACCAGTTTTGGTTTTGGGTGGATATTACAACTTTCATATAGGATTATGAAACAAAAGGTTACACCGTCTTATATTCATCTGTACCTTTTTTTTCTGGAGGAATTTTATATCTATAAATTTTCACATTGATAATTTTCAAATTTACCATTGCCAATTAGCCGTTAGATTAGCCAAATTGACAGGGCTTAGTTTATTGTATGACCATTCACATGCTTAAGTTGCTTCAATCCCATTTTTGCAGACACTGGCTAACAATCGCTGATTTCGTTCACTTCACTCACTCAATCAGCGCATCCCCTTCAGTTGTTTTGTTTATCCCTGCACCTTCCCCTTAATTTTTCAAGATTTCGAACACAGAAACCCCCGAAGGTCACTGTTACTAAAACAGCAGAACGTGCAGCATTTTATTTGACGGCTATTAACAAAAACCCGTTCTCAAACGAGACCATTCAAAAAATATCTGCACACTCAAATCGGATAAAGAAGTGTAAGATTCGGGAAAGAAAGACGACGCATCTTGTATGGGTGTCGTGTTCTTCCATTCTTCCCGAAGTAATGGCGTTAAAAGTTGAACACAGATGTAGGAAGAACGGTAATTTCTCCGAATTACTGTTAAGCTTACTTCGAAATTGCATCTGTTTAAGTGCTGTAGTACTTTATGTTTTTACACATATGATTCGTAAAGCACAACAGCTCGGTAAGAGTGGATAGTAAGGGTCGTAGATTAGCAGCCGCAATCAGTTCTGTAGGCTTGGCTATCATTCAAAATGGAAGCCCAACCTTCAATAGGTGGCAGAGCAGTTCTGTGCAGGAGTCTGTACTTGATATGTTTGTGTGCTCACCGAAGCTAGCTGATCGGTTCAGCTTTGGGGAGTCTGATGACCAGGCTGGCAGTGACCAGTTCCCGGTGGTCCTGTGGCCGGTGAGCTGTACTGGTAGCACATGCAGAGAGCGATACAGTGGCCCAGTGGTTGATAACGGCGTTTTTGCATCTTGGATTAATGCGCATGTCAGTAGAGCGCGCCCTGCACGATGTTCCCCCGCTACAAAACAACATCCAGTGTGGTGGACAACAGTGTGAACAAGAGCTGTGTGGGATAGACAAAGTGCGTATAGAAAGTGGAAGCGTAGCCCCACTGAAGAGAAGTGGCTCTCGTATAGAGGAATTGTGCTTGAATCTGCATTCCTGATTAGGAGAGAGAAGGCAAACTTGGCGGCTTTTGACATCAGTTTTGGTTTTGCGTGGATTACAAATTACAAATAAAGGACAAAGTCGCTGAAAGAGAGCTGTTGACAAACCAACTTCCAAAAGAAAGACTTGCGCTGAATGAGCGAGTGAAGCGAGCAAAATTCAGTGCGTTTGCAAATAGTACAGAAAACCAACTTGGTATGTCAAAGTATCTCGAATTAGAAAACAAAAACGAACTCGTTTGATGATTAAGGTAAAGTTTAACTGATACGAAGTCAAAACAGCAAAGGACCACAATATAATCGTTCCTGTAAGGTTTCATATATCGCAGTGTTCGTGTACTGTTTCGTCCAATGAAACCTTACTGCTGTATATTCAACCATTATACACGTAAATAAAATTACAACCCTTTCCCAACTTTAAAGATTATTGTACGAATATTATAGTGTATAATATAGGCTCGCCTACTGTCGGGGCTAAATTTTTTAGCATTCTTCAAGTCAAGTTCTTTTCCTTCATTCTACTTATGTTATATACTCCACTTTTCAATATTTCATATTCAAGATTTTAGGACTGGTATTTCATTTTTATTTTCAACAACATTTCCAGGTTTTCAAGGAGTCGCACGAACCCTGAATTATTTAACCTGTAGGTCTGTACTAAGCACACTGTGAGACTGGTTTTTACGATTTTTCAGCGATGTCGTTTAGCCAAGCAGAATGCACCAATTTCACCTATCGTGTTGTAAAGTAAAAACTGTGAAAACGTGTGACTACAGCAGTAAAGTTTCACGTGGACTAAACAGTACACGGATACTGCGGTATACGAAACCTTACAGGAAAGTTTATTTGTTTTCCTTTGCTGTTTTCACTTTCGGGTCAGTTAAACCTTGCCTTAAACATCGAACGAGTTCGTTTTTGTTTTCTAATAATTTAAGACCACACTAAGTTTGAGTGTAACTGACGTTCCGTGACATAACGTGCGCACTCATCAAATGTTCACGAGCTACCGCAGGAGGAAATGACGCAGGTCGGGAGGTTCAGAACGGGGCGTCGGACGAACCTCTAACTGGAAAATCGTCTAATGGGATAATTGTCTAATATCTGCGTAAATAAAAAATCTGGAAAATCGTCTAAACGGAATATCGTATAATGGAAAATCGAATAATGGATAAACGTCTAACTGCTGTTTCTGATGTTATACAGGGTGGGGCAGAAAGGAAGGGCCACCCTTGCCAATCAAAGATGGTTAATGTTAGGATAATGAAACTTTGCATGATATGTAGGCGAACTGGGGGCCAACTAACCATGTGTCGATCACTGGCCTTGACACATATTTTCAAGGTCATCGTGATGCTAACTTTTTAACCATGCTTCGTAGAACCCTAGTGTAAATTAGAAACTTGTAGTCAGTGTCAAGGCATGGCCATTGCATAAAGCGGAACGAAATTCGGTATGTTAGTTTAGGAATTACGGAAAGTGCAAACATCATTCTCTTGTGCTGACCGAGTGGCTTTCCTGCCAAACAGTTCTGTCAGGGTCTTTTGTACACCACGCATTGTTATTGGTAGGTAATGGTGTTGGCAGCATACTCAATGGCATAATTCAGTAACCGTGATCAGCTCTGAAACAAAATCAGAAATGAATGTTAACATGAGGGATGGACAACTTTAAGGTTATTTTCTGGATGGCCACGGTGACTAAATTATGCCAACTTGCATAATATGCTGTAGTTTGCAGCACCAATTTGTCTATACGTGTAATGTAGCAGATTGTGTCGAGTAATCAGTATGTCACTTGCTGTTTGTTTCCAAGCAGGCTTCGCGTACTTTGAGGACCACTGATTTTATTTCACACTCACTGTTTCGCAGGAAAGCCACTCGGTCAGCGCAAGAGAATGATGTTTGCAATTTCCGCAATTCCTAAACTAGCTTACCGAATTTCGTTCCGTTTTTTGCAATGGCCACGCCTTGCCAATGTCTACAAGTTTTTAATTTACACTGAGGTTCTACGAAGCATGGTTTAAATGTTAGGATCACGATGACCTTGAAAGTATGCGTCAAGGTCAGTGATTGACACATGGTTAGTTGCCCCCCCCCCCCGTTCGCCTACATATCATGCAAAGTTTCATTATCCTAACATTGACCATCTTTGATTGGCAAAGGTGGCCGTTCCTTTCTGCCCCACCCTGTATATGTAAAGCAGTAGCGAGAGAGGCAGGGACATTAGACGATTTTCCATTACACGAATTTCATGTTAGACGACTTTCCGTTATACTGTTATACGATATACGTTCTTCCAATTATGCGGTTTTCCAGTTAGACGATTACCCCTCGCCCCGTTTAGAACTACGTTGCAGAAGAAGTGTCACAAATCCACGTTAGGAAACAATATTAGTAAAGGTCGTGACGTAGCAGTAGCATCTATGGTAGTCGTTGTTAAAGTCGGCGCTAACATTTTATGGATTTCGGGTTTACTTCTTCGGAATAATACTGGCTTTTTCTTAAAATTCAGAACAGTAATACCTTTTACCTGTGTTTCTTCGTTTATTTATCGAGAAATTTGTTAATGAAAGAGTTTATTCATGAACAACGTTGATTTACTCGAAAAAAAATGTTTTGTAATCTTTAAGCAACATTACAAAGGCCATGATTATTAACAGCTTCGGACATTGTGTAAGATACGAATTACATTTGGTCTACCGAATTCAGAGGACAGGTTATAAACTTTTTATAATTTTTTGAGAGCCGAAGGGCTAATGAAGCAATAAAAAAAAGTAGGATTTTTGAGATGGCGATATGTTCTGGTGTGTTCCCAAACGAGAACATTCAAAATATCTACACTGTAACATCGGACTAGCCACGTCGCTCGCTCCGCTGGCGTCGTCTCGCTTCGCTGAGGAGATATCCTGTCTGGCTTGTATACTAACAAACAGAATCTGACACATACCCGAAGTACTGGATAAATAACAAGAATTTCATAAAGAAATACATAAACTGCTTATCAAAAAATCGCAACATTATTATTTTCATAGACCAAAGACAGAGCTCTCTATTGGGCTAAAGTTTACATTAGGCACATACTCGATATCCTTACGATATTGATTCCAAATGGCTTCATCACCTTCATAAATACAGAGACAGTTGGTTTTAGAGCCTGGAAATGTGTTAAAACGACTTAAAACAGTAGATTTGTAGCGCGACAATCCATACATCTAAACGGTGTTTGCGTTCGCTCGCAGGGCCGGCAGGTCACCTTATATATTTTTTCGTAAACATTTCCGATAGGCGGGTTGTTATTGTCAGTTTCGTGTGGTGTTGCGTGGTTTTGTTGTTATCGTCAGTTAGGTTAGGTTAGGTAAGTTTGTGGTTTGGCATTTCATACTGATGTAATTAACTGGTTGGGGTTTTGGCATTTCATACTGAGGCAGTTAATTGGTCAGGTTATGTTAATGATGATTTAACGAGTTTCCGCAGTTTGGGATCAATTTGTAGTGCCTTCCGTGAAAATTACAGGTAGGTTTTTTTTTTTTTTTCGAATATCGGGCCATATGCGTAAAGGGAACATGGGAAGAAAACGGGCTCTCTCGTCTGTTTTTTTTAATGGACTAAAAATTACCTGCTGAGTAATGTTTTCCTCTTCCATTTTTGTGGCAAACGCACCGTTTGGCCATGCCGGAAAGCATGAAACTGGTTGAAAGTCTGGCAAGAGAAACGCCAAACCCCAACAAGTTCATTACATCATGTGAAATGCTGAAGCCGGTTCCTAACCTAACCTAACCGAAAATAACAACAAAACCACAAGAAACTGACAATAACAACCCACCTACTTGAACTGTTTCCGGGAAAACAATATCAGCCGGGAACATGGGAAGAAAACGGCCTCTCGTCCGTCAGCGCAAAGAGTGCGGCTTTCATTAATTTCTGACGGCCAAGCGAAGCCTTTGCCCCAAAAATTTTATGGGAAAATATTGTTCAGTTGCTCATTTTACGTCATTCTAGCCCAATGAGAGATCAATCGGTGAGGAGCTCTTATTCTTCCCATAAGCCGCGTAAAGTAAACTTGTTCCCTCTATTGTTTATTTTACTATCGAAAGTGATCGTGGAATGAATTTATAATTCTGCCTTTATTCCGTTAGCTACGCACCTAGTATGCACTATCCTGTTGCCTCACACGTTTGTCGAATTGATCTACAACAAACTGCTACACTAAGTAATCGATTATACAATAATTACCTGATTAGCAGGAGCCACATAATTACCCGAATTGCCAATACGCGTAGAATCCTAGGACAGCCTTCCGGCGAACCGTAAAGTAGCTGCCATTTTTTTTTTTCAGTGGTTCGTCAATATCCCAACAACAGGTAGAATTCCGTTTTCCGTGCATGTTGTGAAAACCTGAAATAAGCTGGGCCAATCCCGGTTCAACTTTTCTTTCATACAGAAACATAATTAGCAAACATTTTTAGTCAAGGACGTACAACCCTTCATATGCAAACGATTTAACCATAAACATTTCAATGACAACGTCTACAATTTGCTGGCACGTCTTCTAATCGAAATCATGAAAAATCTACTAATATTTCAGTCACTTCTGGCCAGACGCTAAATGTGATAGGCATGACCCGTTCATATAAGCGACTGGAGTGGGACGTGACGTCATTTGACAATAGCTCACGACGCAAGCCCCTTTTTCTCCCCGACTGCATTTCAATAACTGCTTTATGCATTATATGCATAAGAGCAGTTAAAAACGTCAGTCTTGCATGCAATTCAGCTGACTTACTCCCCTTGCGCTCCCTGCCCGGCTTACTGAATGCCAACACTGGTAAGGTCACTTTGTGCCCTTCCCCTATCCAACGCGGCCACGAACAGGACCCTGGCTACTTTTCTTAACCTGTTTCAATATTACGTGTGTTTTCTTGTTTCGCCTATTTTTACTTTACATTCTGCTCTGTTCGTTTTAGTGTTTTTGTGCATTCGTTCATTGTGATCGTATTCTTTCATTGCCCTATTTTCCTCACTTCGCTGTCTGGATTTCCCTAACCCGACCCCCCCACACTTTGCATGGGTGGTTTTCTTGCCCGCTTTTCCCCCTTCAGCACACTTTGCATGGGTTTTCTTGCCTGCCCCGGGCTTACTAAATGCCCATACTGCCAGGGTCACTGCCCCCCCCCCCCCCCCCCCTCCGCCAACCCGGCACCGAACAGGATACTAGGCAAATGATCAGTGTATGGCACCTTTTTCGGTTTCATTCAGTTCATAACAACCGATAACTATTGTACCTGGTCTTTCATCTGGTCTATACTAAGAATTCTTATCTTCGTCAAGCAGACCTACTTCGTCAAGCAGACCTATCAAGCAGACCTACTTTATTTTTTACCCGTTTGCAACTCTTGGTGTTGTTGAACCGTTTACAAAATTGGGACGGTTTACTCTGTCATGTGTTTGTTGCAGAAGGCGTGTATCCCGTTTGTGTATTTTTGAGCACGCTGGTTAACAAATGCTGATCTGTACTCCATGTACTTTCATACGAATATTTCCACCGGAAGTAAATAAAAGGGCCTTTGTACACCGGAGTTAAATAAATACACCCTTTTACGGCAAAGTCCAAATCTTTAGTCCGCCGGCTTTGTCATTTTTTCGTTCAATACCGAGTTTCACTAATCCTTTTATTTTAATTATCCACCACGACAGAACCTTTAGCAAGCGGTTAATGCCTAATTCAGCGTGATGTGGCTTGGGGGGCGGAATGCACACGGCCCTGACTCTTCCCCGACTGCATGGGTTTGTGTATGCTATTTTTGGTACATGATATTTAACTGAGTTTCACTAATCCTTTAAATTTCAACGTCTACAACGTCAGAACCTTCAGATTTAATCAGAGTCTAGAGACCTATACTGTCACACACTCTACTAAACTTAAACTTAAACCTAATCCACGCAACCAGATAAACATTCAGACAACCAGATAAACACTCCAGACAACCAAAGTGAAGCACCCCGTACACATATATCTTTATGACCTCCTACTCAAAACGTCCGTTGACAGAAGCGTAGCACCTCCCTCAGAACAGCGCTCCCAGAAATGTGCAGGGGAACTCCAAGAACCTCTTTCAAATCTGCGTCCCAGTTTTGCTAGGCGTGACCACGAAAAGCAGCCCATTGGCGGCAAACAAACAAAACGTAGGATACGGTTTCTGTGTCAGTGCCACAAGCACAGGTCGACGTGTCAGTCCACCCCATCCTGAAAGCATGCACCCTCAACATGATGTGTCCAGTCCGTAACCTTGATCGCACTGATAGCATCTCTTTGCACGAGAGAATCTAGAGTACAAGGCACAAACACTGAGGGATGATTATCATACAATGTCCCACCCACAACACTGGAGTCCCAGTCCACTTGCTATTTCTGTGATGTCAGACTCCTCAATACGGGTTAACCAGGTAACTGGGAATACAGCAGAACCATTCCTCTCATACCCACGATTAGCAAGCTCGTCAGCCAGTTCATTCCCGAAATGCCCACTGTGCCCTGGAGTCCAATGGATAGACACACTGGTTCCACATTGGAGCTCACTCATCAGCTTTTCCCCCAAACTCTTACTCCAGTGGTTGACTCGGATCCAACGACCGAAATGCTGGTTAAAGAAACTTTATCCCGCCTCCCGAGTCGGAAACCCCCATGAAACTGCACAACTGCAGATCGAACCCAATATCCACGGTAATTGAAATTGCCACCAACTCTCCCAGAAACATAGATGGTAAACAAGGAAGAAACAAGCTGAACTCTTGGCGGAGGCCAGATACGTACACGCCTGCACCTCCTGCCCGAAACTCTCTGAACGCATCACTGTTGATCTCAAAGCAGTCCAATCAGTCTGATGTCACCGTCCGATGTCGCCCGGCAGTCACTGACCAAACGCAGCAGGACATCACTATACCAAGACCATGGGCCCACCTCCATGAATATGCGAGGGGTTGAGAAACTGCCCAAGACCCCGTTGTTTGAGTAGGCTGGCACCCAGTAGGCCACGCAAATTAGGTGAAAATCTGATAAAAGGTAGAAAAAAATAACATAAAACTGAAAATTGGCACAAGAGTCCAGGAAGCATTCCCGAGTAACATACCAAAAGTTGCAGCAATTCCCTCATGAAAGCCGGCATTTACCATACCTATGTACCCAAGCATCGTAGACAGGGTGGAAGAAGTCCCACCCTGATCGTAGGTGTCAGACAAGAGTGAATCAGAGCAGCAAAACCCCGAAGAATCACGACAGAGGGTTAGAAGGAGAAGAGGGTAACATAAGGGATGCTGTGACAGAAGCACTGAGAGCACTGTGTGGGGAAGGTGAGTACAAGGGAAGCGGAGAGAGGGACGTAGGAGAGATGAGCGAGGGTGGTCTGCTGAGGAATATTACTATTGGGGAGTTAGAGGAGGCACTTTTGTATGTGCAGAAGAGGAAGGCTGCAGGGGATAAGTGGATGGTGGGGGAGCTCGTTAAGGGGATGAAGGTTAAGGGAAAAAGATGGTTGATTAAAGAAATGAATGATATTCTGAAGGGGAGTATGATGCTGGAATAAGGTGAGGGTTCATTTTGTGTTCATGGGGAAAAGAAAGGATAGGAGGAAAATTGAAAACTTTACACCTGTTGCTGTTGCAGGTGCGGTTTACAAAATGTTCATGAGAATGGTTACAAGCAGGCTAGGAGATTGACTGGAAGGGAGGGGTGACCTTGGGTCATAAAGAATGGTTTAAGGTAGGGGAGGAGGCTGGAAGATAATGTCTTTGTGGTGACTCATGCATTTGAGGTGGAGAGAATGTAGGGGAGGAGCTATGAGTGGCGTTTCTTGACATCACCCATGCTTATGATGTAGTGAGGTGGGATCATCTGAGAGGAACTGCCGGGTTTTGGAGCTAAAGAGGGTTTTGTGGACTTAATTCGGAGGGTGTATGAGAGAGGGAAGTATGTTGCATCTTGGGGTGGTGTCACCATGCTCATTTTGGTGTATCGTAGCGGGCTGGAAAAATGTTTTGTGGACTCGGGGAAGGGTTTTAGGTGGGTTAGTGGGAGTGAGAAGAATTTTTGTACGCGGATAACACTCACGGATGACATGGGCTGTAGGATGGAAAGAGGGTGGGACTTGAATGATTTCTCAGAGAGTGCGCGAATTGTCACTGGAGATGAACGCAAGGTTCAGTGGGACAAATTGGAATTTATGGTTTTTGGGAAGGGGAAGAAGGGTGGAATGAAGGGGAGAAGGAGAGGAGGAAGAGCTTAGGTTGGAGGGAAGATGCGGGTCAAAAGGGTGAAGGATTACGACTAGCTGGGGTGAGGCATTGTGCAAAACCTGACTATCTGGAGTTGATGTGAAAGAAGGTGAGCGAAACAGCGGAAGGGTTATGGGAAAGATTAAGAAAGTAGCGTTGTGGGGGACAATCATTATGAGCTTGCAAGGATTCTCTGGAAGGAGGTGGCGGTGCAGGGGTGTTCTTTGCAGGGGTGGGATGGGATGGGGGTGTTGCTGTATGGTGGGGATAAGTGGCAGCAGCTTGAGAGGTTCCAGGATGAGTTGGGAGAGATGGGCGCTTTGGGCTAATGGATTCACGGTGGGAGAGGTTGTGAAAGGAAAATTGGGTGGTCGTCCTTCGAAGCTATAGGAGGGTGCGCAATTTGCAGGAGGTGAAGATTGTGAGGTGGGATTATAAGTTTGTGACGTGGAAGTATTGTAACCAAGTGTGTGGATAGGACGAGGAGGCTGGCAAGGAAGTTCGTGAAAGTGGTCGGAGGAAGGGGAGTGAGGGTGGGGGGGGGGGGCGATGGAGGAGGGATATGGGAGGAAAGACGTCAACGGAGAGATACTGGGAAGAAAAGAGCAGATTGAGATGGGAGTGCTGGTATGAGACGGACTGGCGGGTAGCGGGAGTATGCTGCTGTTTAGGGCAAGGACTGGGGCTTTGGATCCTCGGATGATGAAGTAGAAGCTGGGGGAGAGGTTGAAGATGTTACTTGCGACAGCTGCGGACAGGGGACGAAACAGCAGAGCATGTCCTGATGGGTTGCTGGGGTTTGGGGGGGGGGGGGGGGGAATGGGAGGGGGGGACAGAGCTCCCACAACGAGGGAGTCAGGTGGGCCCGCTGTACCCAGGTCTGGTCACTCAAAGGGCCCGTAGGGCCTAAAAAAATTTCTTTCGCAATTGTGAGTTTTGGTGACTATGAGTAATGTACTCGATTTGTACATATTGTGAATTTTTTTAGACTCCCAATAAACCCAATTCAACGGCAACGAGCACGGAACAGGAGCACTGCAGTGCAAGCCTTGTTGGCATGTTAGACAGGGAAGCCTTCACACGTGAATTAATTAATAAACCAACCCGTTGGGCACAATTGTGGCCGACGAACATCGTAACTTACGATTTCAGTCGCGGAGGAGGGGCCTGCCGTTGCAGTTAGTCCCAGGCCCCTAACTTCGATATGGGGGCCCAGGGTGGGGGGAGGAGATGGTCATTAGGTGGCGTCTTGGTTGGAGGAAAGAGGGGGCGGGAGTGACTATGGGAGAGAGGCTGCTGTTAGGGTTGTGGAACCGTTGGCGGGGGGGGGGGGGGTGCGGGTGGCTAGGATGAGGGCAGGGTTCGGGTGCTTTTGTGTAGGTGGGCTTGGCGGCTTCTGCTTTTCTGCTTGCACCCTGTTGCAGTAGGGAAAGCCATTATCGTCAGTCACATCAGTGGCGTTTTTGGCGGCCGTATTGTCCAATCTAGCGTCGTATGCTTGCATCCGGACGGAACTGGAGTAGACCATGCAATTTGTTTGTTTATTCACAGGGCACTGGCTCGCAGCCGGTACGCCCACGACATGCAATCGTATACGAGTCTACAATTACATTCAATAGATGGCGCAGCAACCTTGCACTACCACGCATCACAGTTTCGGAATCACATAAGTGGAAGTTTCGCTTTCATTTTACAAATTATTACGTTTTCGTTACCATTATTTCCGCATGTGGTATCATAGCTTAAAACGTGAAGAAAACTATTAGATGAAACTTATAAACTAAATAATATTTCTATCCCAACGTAATTTTTAGGCTTTATTCAAAAAAATTGACATATTGTATTTTTCCTCCATTAGTAACTTTAATTTGACGCGCCCTAGTGCATATAGGGTACTTTACCTCTGGATGCGACAGGCTGGATGCAGTAGGGGCATGCCCGTGGACGAGTTGGATGCTGGAGTCGTAGCGATCCTGGTGGCAGGTGCTGAGGTTAGCAAGTTATGATGTCAGCAAATTATGACGTCAGCGAGTTATTTCGCTTACTTGTTTCATAAATGCTTAGGTTAGGTTAGGTTAGAATGGGATACTGTTTAGGTTGTATATGATAAGCGCGCGAAGCGCGCCCCCTCGGACGGTGTTTCACACTGGAAGCCTCGCGCGTCCACACGTTGTTTCATGCTGGAACCTGGCACGTCCAGCCGAACGCGTCCACAGGTAAAGTACCCTGACTCCCCTAGTGAGTCAGTTAAATAAAACTGACTAACAATAAATAATAAAAATAACGTAAAAAAATTTGGGAACATTAATTACGTACTAAGCAGTACATTTTAGTAAAAAAGAAACAAAATAAATTTTTTAACGAATCTAGATCCACCGTACATTATCTGCGGAGTACGTCGGCCATCTTGGCAGATTTAAAGTAACTTCCGGTGAGGAGCCGTGAGCGGAAAAGTCGGTAAGTATTCAATGAATTATTAGTGTCTGAAGATTAATAGGGGGCACGGTGACTCGTCGGATAAATTGATAGTGATAAGTGCGTTCTTCAACGAACCTTAATTAATTTGGCAGCCCTTGAAAAGCGCATTTAAAGCAGGAAATTGTTTAAACGATGTTTCCTTTCGTTGCGACCGAGTTGTCGCTGTTGAGCCATAAAAAAAATAATGGACTAGACCGCCGGTCAGCTGTGGTTAATGTCGATAGAATTGAATGAAGTGTAAATAGAGCAAATTGTTGGTCGAAGTACGTCCGAAATTGTGGAATTTGTGGGTTGTTAATGTTTTGTGACATCCATTAATTTTGCTGGTCGGGCACCAAGGTTAGTGGCCTTCGTAGTTTGTTTTGGCTAGACGACAGACGTACCGTAGCCGTGAGGGAATTTTAACCGCGGCATATTCAAGGTTATCTTTTCAAAACGTATTTGTGAATGCTTGATGATTTGGCCTTATATTTTGAGAAATAAACAGACCACGTACTTGAGTTGTGCTTCTTGTGTGCCGTATTCAACTGACATAATGGAAAGTTGCGTAGCGTAGTTAGTAAGCAATTTCGAGCCCCTCACAATCACTAATTTTGTATATCCCATGAACTTTTTATCTTCCTTCCTAAAAAATCTCATAAAAAGAAAATCACCAATTAAGAAAGAAGTATTTTGGGCATGAAAAGGTGTTTGGGTAATGCCAAAAAATGCAGTGACTACTGCTTGTACGATATATGCTGGTAGCAAGGCGCTTAAAAAACACTGCTGCCTGTAAAGCCCAATACAGGCAGCAAGACACTTAAAAACTCTGCTGCCAGTAAGCCCCGTTATATGTACTGGAAGAATGGTGTACTGGCAGCAAGACGCTTAACAATGCTGCTGCCAGTAGGCCCCATTTTATGTACTTAAATGTTCTGTACTGGCAGCAGCATTCTTACATAACGTGTAATATGGCTTACTGGCGGCAGCATTTTAAGGTTTCCTGCTGCTGGAAACTAAAAATGTAACTTTTTGACGCAAATTGCAATGCGATAAAGTTAGCTTATTTCGAGCTCCTGGAATGATCAGACATATTTTTTTCGTATATATGTGGCATACCCTGGTCGTTCGTAGGATTTGAGCCAGCGTCTGATTTTTGCAGTTGATCATACTGAGCAGTGGGTTGTAGGGAGTGGGTCGGTTAAAATTATTTTTTCGTTTTGGATCTGGTTTCGGTTTTACATACCCACAAAACCGGTATTGGTATTGGTTTTTGTCACTTCCCCCTCTCGATTTTTCGATTTTTTTTTTTTTTTTATTTGTAACAGTAGTATTACTAGCGGAACATGGGAAGAATAAGTGTCTCTCGTCCGATTTTTTTTTTTTTTTTTAATGGAGTAAGAATTACCTGCTGAATAAAGTTTTCCTCTTTCATTTTTGGGGCAAACACACCGTTTGGCCGTGATTTAAGTCCAAAGTTAGCACTACGGGAGGTAGGCTGTGACGCCATTTTGTTGGCGGCAGGCTGGCTCGAGGTACACGGCGCCGCGCAGGAAAGCATCAACTGGGCCAAAGTCTGTCAAGTGAAACCCCAAACCCCAACCAGTTCATTACAACTGAACGCCAAACAGAAGCCGGTACCTATAACCTAACCTAACGACAATAACAACTCCCTTATCTGAACTGTTTACGGGGAAAAAGATGTCAGCTGCGAACATGGAACTCTTGTATGTCCATCAGTGCTAGAGTGCGACTTTCATTAATTTCTAACGGCCAAACTAAGCCTTGGCCCCAAAAATGGTATGGGAAAATGTTGTTCAGCTGATCATTTTACGTAATTCTAGCGCAACATGAAATTGATCGGTGAGGAGACACCTATTCTTCCCATAAGCCTTACTAGCTTCCAACTTGCTTCTGCTTTTACTTGAATTTTGAAATGTAAAATTGACCATGGACCTGGCTGTGGCACCATTTTCCTCTTATTTTCTTTTTTTATGATTAAGAGCATTGCTGCCTTTTATATCGTAGAAAGTAATTATTTAAAACAAATCAATCTTTGATTTTTCGAACGCTACAAAAAACCGACACATCCGAATCGGTTTCGGTTTTCAGTAATTTTAACTGAAAATTCGGTTTCGGTTAACGACCCATCCCTAGTGGGTTGTGTGTTTGCTAATTGGGTTGATTGCTCACAAGGTTCGCAGTCCTCGTTGGAGCTTAGGTTATTTTTCATTAAGGCACTTAAAATTAAAAAAAAAGAAATTGTTTTTGGGGGTCATTATCTGTGGCCAGGTGGGAATTTATAATTATTTATTATTATTTTTTATTCACTGTTTGGCACACATTTTTACAGTGATTAGGGCCTATTTAACAGTTTTCACAAAATGACGTACAGGAAATCACTAATTCTACAGGTTGCATATGTACATCACAACAAACACAAAGTGTACACCAGTTTACAGATTGTGAGTTTTTTGGTGCTGGTAAACCTCCCGCCCCCCCCCCCCCAAAAAAAAAAAGAAGAAAAGTCTGGCTTTCAAGGGAGCAGTTGGTTTGGAATCATGCGGTTGGCGCTTGAGAAACAATTTGTATTAAACGACCCAATTTCCTGGTGTCCCAATGACAGTCTGTTGATACAAAGGGTTAAAACTGGTTAGCATGTATGCACCCACCCATGGGCTTACTGGGGATACTCCCACGTTTTCCATGTTGGCATTTAGAAATGCTTTTTGGGGTTCGTGAAGGTTAGAAAGGAGGTAACTAAATATACAGCCAAATTTACGGTGCAGAACCCTGTCACGGAGCAGAGCAGCTGAAATTTAAATTTGTTAGAAAATGTAATTTGTATTATTTACGGTACTAACGCGTTGGATCGGGGGGGGGGGGATGTAATGACTAGAATGCATTTAAGAACATTCATTAGCCTCAAGCCTGCTTTTTATTCAGTGCCTTATCAGTTGCATTCTTTATATCACCTGGTTAAAATACCTTATTACGGTAAGTGTCTGTATCCAAATTGCTCCACCTGAAGAGGTTTTGGCCCTATCCTCCATAGCAGAATCTACACGATGCGTGATGATACTTTGCGGACAGTGGAAGGCCGCTGTGGATAAATTTTGGCCAAATTTCTGCTGTTTGTCAAGTTTTGACATCCCAATACACCATTTTAGTCATCTTGAAGAGACCTATCCATTGGTGGAATAGCCAGCTCAGTATCAGTAATGTACTGAAAAGTTATTGAATAAAAACTACTAAACATGTAGGTAAACATATAAGAACAGACAGGCAATTTTGTTTCGCCGGCAATTGGTGTTCTAGACAGTGATAGAAAGTTCTACTTCTGCGGCCCTATTGGCGATCCCCGGGTTCGTAATCTAGGCTACAGTGTGGAATTGTGACAGATTGTCAATTTTAATGTGGACAAATCTAAAACTTACTGGAGTAGGCTAATTATTAAGGCTGTACCGATCCGATTTAACTGAACTGATCGCTACAGATTTTTAACAATTTTTTTTATCTGGCTCACACAAACTTGTAGACTAATGCAAACATTGAAATACTAGTAAATAAAAGTAAATACTTGTCAGTTATTAACCTTAGCCTACACAATGTAAAACATGTAGGCCTAGCCTAAATTAATACAAGAGGTAACAAAACATGTGGTGAACAGAATTTGTTTTTTGCCAAGGGCCTGACAAAAAAAGAAAATCTATAGGTTTTTGTTTGGCAAACCGATTTTTGCCGGTCAGCACAAAATCTGCCGAAATCTGTTCGGTACAGCCTTACTAATTATGTTCAAAGAAAACAATTTCTGAGCCTGGACTATACAAGAAACAGGTGTAAGGATTTTTTTTATCAACTTTTAAAAAAGGATTCATTCCTGTAAACACTGTTCGGTCTATATTCTGTAACTAAAAAAAAAGCTTGAACCCACATCTATTTTTTCCATGTGTGACAAAGTTTGTTGGTCCTTTTCCATGATGTCAACCGTTTAGGTGACTGGCATCGGCATAGCCTAACAAAAAAAAAAAACATAAATTTAGCTTCAAGCCTAGGTTACCAAAATTGGAATTCATATCACCTGAAAAATAAGTTTGGTAAGCGTAGAATTTGGCTGTTAGGCTTGGTCGTTACGGTACTAACATTACTTCATTCACCATTGTAAAACACAAAAACCTTTCTTTACAATCTTCAAAATAATTTGTAATTTATTAAAAAAGGTATAAATACGGTATGAAAATGGTCTATGGCGTCCAGGTAAAGTAACACCTGTACGCAAAGTGTCCCAGCCGCCTATTTTAGTGTGTAATGGTTCCTAAAAACCATCCCGGACAACCTCGAAAATAGGTTGCAGAAGGCTTTCCATAAACTCGTACTTTTCACCCTTCATACGCTCATTTTGTTGGTAAGCCAGTCGTACAACGACTGTATGTAGTCTGCTTCAAGACCGTTAAAGCGTTTGTCGTTATTTTTTTTTAAGAATTCCTTTTTTTCTACTTTTCTTCGTATTTTGTACATGTTCCCTGCTTCTTGAAGTGATGCTTCTGCTACTGTAGTTAAATTAGGCTACATTACAACTCCTGAAATAAGAATACTGGTGTGGACCCTAGGCCTAGTTAACAGGTTTTTAAGCAGTTTTTTTTTAGAACTTTGCCTCGAGGATAGTGGGGATCTCGTTAGTTCTGGAGGTTTAATATACTCTCAGCCAAAGGTGAGAGGGTCAATTTTGCTACGTATTTCCTATGGGAAATTCCTTGAATCATTTACATGCCACAATTGACAAGAACCCCTGTAGCAGAATCAGAGCGACGCTACGTCGCAGTACGGCTGGTAGTGTTGCAGTACGATTTATCCTACACTTTTTCTTTCCTGTTCTTCATTTTGAGATAATTTCGCCAAAAATTGACCGATTTTGAGGTTCAAATACACCATTTTAACCATTTTTTCAAGAGCTTTTGAATGGTGCTATTGTCATGACGATAGGTTTCGTCGTTCTCAAGTTATTTACCAAAAACAACCTACAAAGGTCTAGAAAGAAAAGGTCTTGAAAGACAGTTGTTCATGAACCCAAATGGGCCTCACTCAAAATTTTGCATAATGCAAAATTCCACCTTCACACCCTTCCTGCCACCTGCAGACACTTCCCTCTTCCCACAGACTGTTTTTAGTTTACAAAAAGCTTGTCGCAGACCGGCTGAAAACATTCTGCTTCTGGGACAAGAACACTAAGCATTACAGGGCCATTCTTTGGAATAGCTTGGGGGAGAGGGTGAGGGCACTGTAACCCCGAACTTGTAGTAAATCAATTTAATATAGCCTAGTCGTACTAACCATCAGTCCTAACCCCCACAATCTTGTTGGTCAATACTAATTGGTGCGTTGATGAACTGAGTCGCACAATAGGTTGCCATGATAAAGTGACCAAAAAGCTGCAAATTTTTTTGATTGTTTTACGTTGTTTTAAGCATTGTTATTATGCAACAATACTAAACTGGACATTAAATAAATCCTAATTGTTTGAAAAAAGATGACTGCTGTCCTCAAACTAAAGCCAACAAAAAAAAATAAACTAGAAAACTAGATTGGTGTTTCCATCTCATAATTGCTGAAAAAAAAAAAAATGGATTTAATAATCAATTTGGACCAAAAATATGATATCTACCCCAAAACAAAACTAGTTAAGGATTCCCGCCAAGCTTTTCGGCCGTGTGAAATCGTGATATCAAACGCCAAGCTCTTTCGCCAAGCTAGTCCCACCGACTAATAATTCAAACGTTAAATTGAAATAATTGAAAATTGCGCAGTAAGCAATTTTCATATCATTTAACCTTCGAACTATTACTCGGTAGAATTAGCTTGGCGTTTGACATCACGACTTCACGCGGCCGAAAATCTTGGCGGCAACCCTTAACAAGTTTTGTTTTAGGGTAGATTTTTAATTACCAAAATTCATTGAAGATTTTGAAATTTTTTAGCTGCTGAAAAAAATTATTTCAATTTTTTTAAACTACTGTCTACCAGAAAATTACTTTGCAAGGCATGCTGTTCTGAAGTCCTGATTTCGTTCTTTTTTCCTGTATAAAACCCGCTGAGAATACTGCATTTTGGAAAACTATTAAGAACTAGGCTACGTGGTACTGTGAAAAGACCGTGTTGTGGCACCTTGTATCAGTAAGGTACCGTTTAAGGCTGTACTGAACAGATTTTGTGCTGATTGGCAAAAATCGCTTTGGTGAACAAAATTCTTCAGATTTTCGTTTTTTGTCAGACCCTTGGCAATAAATAAATTGTTTCACCACATGTTTTGTTACCTTTTGTTTTAATTTTGGCTAGGCTTACATGTTTTACATTGTGTAGGCTAAGGTTTACGGACAAATATTCACTTTTATTGGGTAAAAAAAATTTATTCCAATGTTTGCATTAGCCTACAAATTTGTTTTTAAACCTGCAAGTTGTGTAAGCCAGAAAACAAAATTGTTAAAAATCGGTAGCGACTGGTTCAGATAAATCAGATCGGTACTCCAATCAATTTGTGGCTGATCGGATTGGGATCTGTTAAGACAGAAAAAATGCTGATCAATACAGCCTTCATATATTATATAGTCCATTCCAAACGAACTGCCTGCATTTCTCTGTAAGAGGCTTCACTTTTTGCCTGCTATTAGTTCAACAAAACGCTCTTTAAAATAATATTACCCCTTTGGCAACTTTAATTAACTTTCGCACATAATTTTTTGTCCCTCTTCACTGCACCTTGTAGTGGGCGGAAATGAGCATTTTTGACAGTCTCGAGAAAGGTTCATGAACTTAGAGGAGCTGATTGGAAACTTTTAAACTGAACACTGAACAGCATGGGAACTGTAGTAGATCTGGCTTCGGATAGCTGCTTTTAAATTTCCTTTACTTGGTGTAAGTTTGTGGAATGCGTTTCCCTGTCCGGAACTGGAGTAGCCTCACCGTGAACTTGAAACGCTCTCAAGCACCAAGCTTGTTTTCTTTTCCGCCTTGGTTTTTTTCGTCCATTTTTTAAATCTTTTTTTTCTTAAATTTTTTTTATTTTTGAAAGTGTGCTTTTGCTGGGGGCAGGAATGCAGACGACATACTTGCTCTTTGAACAGTCTTATTAGAGCATAGTTTTGAAGTTGATCAAGAAATAGCGGAATTTGGCCAGTGTCCAGTTATTTTTTTAACCCCACTAAAAAATGTAAAGAATTAAATTTAAAGCTGCGATGGTCATTTTAATTTGGTTCCCAGAAAATAAAAATAAAAACCCGATAAATTCGCTGAATGTTAAATAGGCCTGCCCAGTAGAATGGGTATTGATTTAGGAGCGCAGAGAATACAGAACCCGCAAAATCAGGACAGGGCTAGAATTTAATAATTGCGTGTAGAGGGGACCAGACGTTCAGTTTCTGATTTTGTGCTTGGGGGAAAAGTTACTTTGAGGAAGTATGTAAACATCTGCTAAAAATTTTTAGTAAACATCTACTGAAAATGGCAGGTCTATTTTCTCAAATGTAGGCCTAGGCTAATTACAGGTGGCAAGACCTAGTTCAAGATACACTATACCCTTAGCCTAAAATGCGAATTAAACAAGTCCCGTTATCAAAAAGATCTTGTTTTAAAAAAAAGTCGTTATCAAAAGAAAGTCTAGTTATATAAATATATTACAATTATATAAAAAAAATTTCCTGTTATAAAAAAGGAAAAAAAGTAATCAAAAAAGTCCAATTATAAATAAAGTCCTAGCCTTAATGGAATAACGTAGGCTACTTCAGTAAGTCATCTTGATGCATTTAAGTTTCTTTGAATGACTTGACCCGGATTCGAACCAGCAATCTAGTCCACCACCAAATCATTGCGATACTGCCTTTACCGATATGGCCACTTTATCGGTAAAAAAACCGCTATGATGCTGATCTGGTGATGGACTGGTTCACCGGTTCGAATCCGGGTCACGTTACTTTCTGGAACGTAAGTGCATAAAGGTAGTTTGAAGTATGTGTTTTGTTTCGTGTACGATTTTCACTATCTTTTATTCCCAATTTTCTAGTATATTATCCCATTTATCATATGCCTAATATTAAAAGAAAATTCCTGTTATCAAAAAGAAATGAGCTACAGTTATTAGCGATGTGTCGGTCTCATTTTTTAAAAATCGGTTCTGGTTCCGATTTTATGTGCCCCAAAACCACGGTGTCGGTTTCGGTTTTTGCCACTTCCCCCAAGCCCAATTTTTCTAGTTTTTTTTTTTTTTGTGTGACAGTAGTATTGGCTGCCAGCTAACTAATTCCGCATTTCATTTTCAGCACCGTCATGGGCCTGGCTGTGGTGCCATTTTCCTCTACGTTTTCCTTTTTTAATGGCTGGAGCTTTGCTGTCATTTATTTGCAGAAAATGATAATTATTAAAAAAAAATTAAAACAACAAATCGTTCAATCTTTGATTTTTCAAACACCGTACGAAAAACCGACACAAAATCCGAATCGGTTGCGGATAAAAACTGAAAATTCTGTTTTGGTTTCGGTTTCCGACCATCCCCGGTATCAAAAAAAAAAAAGTCCTGTTATCGAACAGTTGATATAGGCTAATTGAACTTTTTTTTTTTAGCTCTGGTGCAAAGTTAGTGTACAGTTTTTCAGTGAACAATATTTATGTTTAATATCAAAACTTGACTCGTGGTTGGGAAAAAAATGAAATTTCAGTTTGTTATTGTTTTCGGTTCAGCGAGAATACTAAGGGACCGTTCATTATTTATGAATGGGGGTGGTCCGGCGAAAATGGGGGGAGGGGGGTCATGAAAATTTGTATATGAAGAGGGAGGGGAGGCTAAAACAATTTTTTGAAGCTTTTTTCAGGAGGGGGGGTCAAGAAAAAACTGGGAGAGAGTTGGTGCACAGCAAGTTATAGAATGTTAATTCAATAAATTTATTTAGCTCAGCACACTCCACAAGGTATTAAAGTAGGCCTAGTACATTTCGTACTCATTTCATGAAAATGAAAATTTTAATACATTTTTTTTGGGGGGGGGGTCAAAAATTCACTAACACCAAAAGGGGGGGGGGTCATACATTTTTTTTGCAGTGAGGACAACAACCGCCAGCCCACCCCCGTTGATAAATAATGAACGGTCCTTAAACGGTCCGCAATGATACCGGTGAATTAACCATTCAACGATTTTTTTCGCAACCCTAATTTTAATTGTCGAGTCTGGAAGATTGATTACCTTTACCGCAGCTGTCGCAAGAAGATTGTCATCATCATTGTTTCAGGATGATTTCGTAACGTGATAAGTACAAAAGCGCTATCCTGCCCATTTGTTTGTCGATAGATTGAGAGAGCTTCAGAATGGCTGAACTGATTTTCATGAAAGTCGTACGTCGATACTCTTCGTAAATGTAATAGGCAACTCCAATTTTCGTCAAACGTGTGCGAAGCTTGGGCTACAGCGACAATTCCAGTTTTTAAAAATGCAAGTTGTAACACTAGCTTCAAACTTAAGACCCTTGCAAAAGAATGAATCTACAATTCTTTTTCAGGGATATGGTTGAAAATTGACCTTTATCACGCTTCTTTTCACAAACAAACACGAAATAACAAATATTTTGGCAAATTTTTTAAAGTCAACTGTCCATCTGGAGTTGTGGAGACTGAAGATGATAGTCGCCTGAGCCATTTCACCTCCAGGACTGCTGACTATCGAAAATTTGCGGAAATATTTGTTATTTCGTGTGTGTTTTTGAGAATAAGAGTGATAAAGGTAAATTTTCAACTTTTTTTCATAGCAGGCAATGTGACATTTTCAAACCAGGAATATAGTAGGCCTACTGTCCAAAAAAGCCATAATAAAACCCAACAGTGGGGTTTTCACCTAGTGTGTATTAAAAACATCATTTAGCCTATTGATAGGTCGTATACAGTTGATTGATTGATTTCTTTATTCGAGTCTTAAGACCGTAATGTCATACACTCGTAATCTACTTAGCCTACTTCAATCTAACTTAAAAACTATACAGAGGAGACACAACCATCCCACCATGTCACGTAACTAACATTATCAGCTATATCATTGATTCACAAAAAGTACATTTTGGAACGAAGGGGGGCCAACAACAACAGCATGGCCACTACAAAAACCGCCCGGTGGCTTTACAAAAACCCAAAACTGCAAACAAGGCATGTTTCCCCACAGTATACAGTTAAACCCGTTAGAACAATACCTCTCATAACAATGCTGTTTTTGTCTCTTCAAGCAACAATGCATGCATCACTCATTGTTTAATGATAAACCGGCTACGACATTGTTTCCAAACTCTATGGACTATCGTTATAAAGAGGTTTTACTATATTGCCTTTTACAATAAAGTACTAATTACTAATTAGTTTAGACTAGAGTTGTTTGTAAGGAAAGGTTGTTTTAAGCAGTGCTGCATTATAATGGTGTTTGCATAATTAAGCCCGTGTTAGTACCGTAATCAAACCTAAAAAGAATAACTTCTATAAAATGTTAATAAACTAAAACGGAAGTGTAAGGGAAGAGATTTTTTTTTCAAACCCTGAAAATGATCAAATGATCGATGTTAAGACTGTTTCACAAAATTCATCCTAAATACTGATGGCGTATATGTAGCCTAAGCGGGTTTATTAGCAAGTATTGGCCGAATAAAATCCAAAGGTGGGATTTTCCAATTGATCAGTAGGCCAATTCAAAAAACAGATCGACCAAATAAGCGCCAACATGTTATCCTCGCTTTATAAAAAAAATCTTGCAGAGTGAACTTTCTGTATGACAATGAATTATCGCAGTTGTTAGTTTTTTTAATTTTTCAGTAACCGTTGCTCTTGATTTTACTCTTATAGTATTCTACATGCAGTAACTTCTTACTGTACTACTACGTCTGAACGTCAACAAATTAGCTTTAAAAACGTAGCAATAACTAGGCTAGATGTAACCTGAAAAGGCTAGATAAAATTCGATAATATACCGTATGTGTGCAACAAACAAAGGCCAGCAGCACGTTTTGTACCCCGTAAATGGGAACAAACTTTTTTTTGGTGAAGGCCAGAATAATGTACTACGTGGTCGAAATTAAATTTTGTTGTTCTGCGAACTGTGCATTAAATCTGTGTTCATCTGGTTCAAATCAGTAACTTGTAATCTAGACACACGCTAGTGTGTCGCGCCAAGTTAGGCAACAATCATCACAACACACATCACATCAATTCAATTGTCGAGGTTGTAAACCATTGTAGCGCGGCGCCACAGCGTCATTATCTTATATCTTGAAGCATAGTTGGGCACATTTCAGGTACTTGGGAGAAAATAATAATGCGGTACAAAAGCTTAAATTGTGTTGAAATCGAGAGCAATGACCCACCTGACAAAAAATTTTTTCTTGTAGGAATGCCAGCTAAGCTGCTTTCAATGCAAAATATGACCCTCAATATCGTTGTAAATGTGTTACTAGTTCCTAGCTAGCTAGTTCGCTCATCCCCATGTTAATTTCCATTGGGTGATTATTCATCGATACCAAAATAACGGGAAGGCTTCCAGCTATGAAATTGGGCAAATGGGTGCAGTACAATACGAACTGCGTACGTTTTATAGTTTGGAGCTTGGGGGCGTAACGGGAATGGCGTGGGAGGGCGCGTAAGTACGAAAATATTGTTATAACCATTGTTAGTATTGTCGGCATCGTCTCTCATTGGACGGCCAAAGTTAAGACAATGAGAACGTGGATATTGACGTACGTGCCTAGACGCACACTAGTGCATCACGATAAAACTAAACGTTGCAAGGAAATTGTATTCACGTCCAGTTCACGAAAAATAAATCAACTGCAAAACAAAGCAAACTAAACAAAGCCAAAAACTGGTAAAGAGAGGCCACTAAGTTGAGAGTGGTTCGGCCCTTCAAAGGAGTGATATCAACACACCAAAACTAACTAAATAAAACAAATCACAACAAAATTAAAACCAAATTAAAAGCCAATAAAGAGGTGACTAAGTTTAGAATGGTTCGGCCTATAGGCAAAAGGTAGTAGCAAATTGTTGAAAACCAATTTCTTGTTGACGCGGCACTTTATAGTACACATCTGCACGATAGTGGAGTTGAGCCAATACACAATTAAAAAAAAAGGAGTGATATTGTATCAAAAACCAAAACTGGTAAAAGGGGCCGCCAAGTTCCGAATGGTTCTGTCCTTCAAAGGAGTGATATCAACACACCAAAACATTCGCCAACTTAATCGCACCGAATAATACTTTGGACGTTAAATGAAAACTGGAACATTGCTACGGAAAGTAGCAATGTTCTAGTTTTCATTTAACCTTCGAATTATTAAGCGGTGCGATTAACTTGGCGAATATTTTGGTGTGGTGATATCACTCCAGATTTAAAGATGTAACTTGAGAATGTTTGGTTTGAGCTAGGCTATTGACTTTTAATCTGCACCACTGGAAAGCTCTCGGCGAGGCGATGAATTTGGTATAGTAATGTCGAGATTGGTAAAAAATTAACGAAGTTGTCGCATTTTCACCAGATTTGAGCTTTTCGAGTATGGATGTGAGCAGCAAACTGAGTTTGTGTACCCTATACGTTTCATACTCTGCTTGAATTTTTTGAATATCGTACATACCTACTGCACCAGCTTAGAAAAGGCACTTCTAGTAACCTTAATTTTTAATATAATAGAAATGTTGTCATATGTTCTCTTCTGCATTATGGCTTTTATCGCTTTTGTTCGAGAAAATTGATTTATTTCAATGACTCTTTTTATAGGGATGTGCCGATGTAGCTTTTTTGCCGATGTACCGATACCGATTACTGTCAAAACTGAATGCCGATATAACACTGAATAATGATTATTTTGCAAAAAATAAAAATGTGGTACAGTATCTGCTGCCTATGTACTACAAGAAAAAAACTTGTATTAAAAAATATGTAAAGAAAATGAAAAAATGTGTAATACAAAGCTCTTTTCCTTCCAGCTATTTTCCCCAGACCTTACCCCACAAAAAAAGTGTACGCAGCCAAACATTTTCTGCACAATTGTACAGATGTAAAAATCTAACTATGTGAAAATGTTGATATTAAGTAATGAACAGACGAGCACTTTGATACATATACCAGTAAGCAGTTTTTCTTATCTATTTGCAAGCCACGTTTGTTTCAAAGTTTATGTTAAATGGTTTTTAAGACATAACTTCAGAATGGGTGGAGCTAACTTGTGGTTTGCACCATTGGAAAGCTGGCGAAAAAAGGGTTAAAACGGTGTATTTGAATGTCAAAATCGGTCAATATTAAGCGAAGTTATCGTCGTTTCCGTATACTTCGAAAAAAGTGCGCCCTATATTTGATCCAATACGGTATATCAGCACATCGGTAACTGCCAGTACCGATATGATTCCGATAATCGGCACATCCCTACGGGAGTCTTTTTACTGACAAAAAGCTGTGTTAAGGCTAGCCTACCACAGTCTTATTAAATTTTTGTGGTATCCGTTTTATTTTCCGCAATATGCATACTTCGTTAGAACCAACTGGTTTCCCACCTCGTGTTAATGGGGAATGAACTTTAAAATCTTTAATTTCTAAACCAGTTTGGAAGCGATACGTCCGATATTGTTCATACATTATGCAGGTTTGGTAGGGTAAATAAAGCTGACAAATATTGAAACACGAAAACTCCGTGTGAGAAACTGCTGCGACGTACGTACGTCGCAGAAAATAATCGCATTCAATTTTTTTTACCGTAAGCCGCACTTTTTTTTAGATATATGCGGAAACAACGATAATTTTGCTAAATATTGACCGATTTTGACGTTCAAATACTCCATTTTAACCCTTTTTTTCGCCAGCTTGCCAATGGTGCAAACCACCAGTCACTAGCTCCACCTGTTCAGAAGTTATTTATAAGAAACCATTTAACTTACATTTTTTTAACAAATGTGGCTTGCAATATACCCTGTGCTCGTGAAGTTTCTTATTTTCACTATGTAGGGTTTTAGTGTCTGAAGCAATAACATGAAACATGGGATCTGTGATTTGGAATATTTGTATGAAAAGACTTGGGGGGGGAAAGCAGGGAGTTCACCTGATGGTACTTGAAAGTGTGGGTATGTTTGATATGCGAGTTGTGAAACTGAGCGGCCCTCCTGCAGGATGCTGGATTACAACGGAATTTTTTTAATCTGTTTTAGTTGCCATGTACGGTACTTATTTCTACAAGCATTTTAAAAATGTTACTGTTCATAAAGTAATGGGGGAAAAAGTTAAAGTAAGATTTTTAATGATTTTGATGCTTTGCCATGCTTCAAAAAAAAGTTAAAAATTGTCACTTCAAAGGCCTTGTTTCCTTCAAAAATTCCAACATCGGAAAAATTAACCCTGCAGAAAAATGTTTAGGTTACAAAGCTGTGTCGCAGAAAGCTGTGGAACATTATAATGCTGGGCACCAAAATATCGCAAAATCGCCCAGCGTTAAATTTCTCTTTCTTTCCAACGGGTACAATTGAAAACTAAATGGAATTTCTCAGATTTATGTGATGTGCCTAATATTGGCCTAAGCGTTTTTTTTCTTTGCAACCATACTTAACACACTACAAACAAATTACTTATTCCCTTTGTAGGGTTATGTATCCACCACTTCATGTATCTTGAGGACAGTAAAATTACAGCCCAAAAACTGTGGCGGTCCCAGATTGGGCACGAATTTCCCTAGTGTAGTAGCCTGATCAAACTCTGCCAGAAATCTTGTGTGGCAATGGGAAAATTTTCCCCGCAAATTATCATTTTGGGAGAACTACAGAAACACTTTAAGTTAGACCTATATTATTTTAGTAGGCTGGTTTTAATAACTTTTAAAGTTGCTGCTTAAAATTTAATGGTTGCCGAGTTTTTTATGCTTCTATTTATGCCTTATCTTGTACTTTCAGATTTTCACAGATTACTAGGCGTTGACCTGTCTAGCAAGACGACATCCACTGCATTGAGAAAACTTCTGCCAACAGTAGGTCGCTTTGATTTTCATCTTTTTTCTTTCATTTTTAGAGCTGCACTGATAACCAGTTTTATAACCAGATTTGCAATTCTTAATGTTTACTATGACATGAACTAAGTGCTAATTTGTTTTTAAAAAGCATGATCACTTGATCCTGTTTTGTCCAGGAGTCAGTAGGCAGGCTAGGCCTACGGTAAACACACAAGTTTCATCGTGTTTATCAGTATCGGTAGCTAAGCCAACTAGGTCGCCTTGATTTTCATCCTTTTTCTTTCATTTTTAAACTTGCCCACTGAGAACCAGTTTTCTAATCAGATTTGCAATTCTTAATGTTTACTACTAACCATGTACAATATCTGATGTTAAAGTGCTAAGTTTTTTTAACCCTTTAAGGACGGGTGCGCCCGAATGCGCCCGCTGCATAATCATTGTTTACAGCTCTTCTACAAGTCATATCGAAAACTTCCAGCAAATTACAGTAAAATTTAAACTGGCATATAAAAGCCAGATCATTAAGGATAAAAATGACACAGGTTTCATTCCCTTACCTCAACTGGGTGATAAGCTGTGATTTTTTTTCTACAAGTCAGTTATAAGTTCTTAGCACGCACGCAGTCCTTAAAGGGTTAAAATTTAGCATGCCACATGATCCTGTTTTGTCCAGGAGTCAAGTAGGCAAAGCCTACGGTAAACACAAAATTTTCAATGTGTTTATCTGTACCGTAGTGGTTGGCTAAGCCTACTTTTTCGTACCGATCAAAAAACAATGTTCAAATGATGAAAGTATTATCAAATAAGATTTCAGAGTTAGCACTTACTGTCGCGGATGTAACTGGTATCAAAAACCGATTTTTAAGAGAAATTGGATCATTTAATAGAAAAAACTAGCCGTTTTATTTTTCTTCTGAAATTGTCGCTGCTGCGTCATAAAGTGGCCCAGATAACAATTTTTTTCCAGCAAGGATGAACGCCAGTCGGTTAGGCTACATAAAAATTGTTTTTTAAGTTGTTATCTATACTAGCGGAGTCGCTCGATTCGTTCGCTCATTCCGCGTCGTCTCGCTGCTCCTCCCCCCCCCCCACCCGTCTCACCCGCCCCCCCCTCATTTAATTTGCCGTTCGGTCGGTAGATGGCTTCGCATGTTCGCGCTGCTGGCCGTTGCATTCCGGGCGCAGCTACTATCTCAGCGGGGCTTGGTTGCTACTCTTATAATTTGCCGTTCCTTCGGTAGATGGCGGAGATGGCATCGTATGCAGATGGCTGCTGCAGGTGGCTGCATTGCGGATCTTGTGTAACTATATATATATATATATAGATACATAAAAGGCTTGGGTGGCACTGACCAAAATCATCAGGTGTGTGTGCATAACAATCAGTAACAAACGTTTGTGTGCGCGTTACAATGTTTGTGTTCTGCAACAATCAGGAAGAGGTTTCAAAAATGGTTGAGAAACAATCAATGTCTGCACGATCGTTGCTGGGTTTATCGCACTTAATGTCAGAATGGACAAACAGTCAATTCAGCAACATAACAGCAACGTCCTCCATTGCAAAAAGTCCAACCTTTACTTCCCTACGAAAACCAAACAGGGGTTCGATTTGGGGGGGGGGGGGATATTCACACCACACAATGGGGGAATTCGGTGGCGGGGAGCCAGTGGAGAGGGGAAGGGCTACCAGTGAGTAAGCGCATGGGGGAAAATCTGACCATGCACCGGGAGAAAGTGCGGAGAGGGGGCCGCGGGGAGGAGACAGATTGGGGGCCTCGAAGTTATTTTCATTTCGTGCTTCACAGTAAAGTATTTCATTTAGGTATGCGGGAACCGGCTAGACCGGCGTATATTATGCCGGGGGTACAGCTAGTTGTCTTAAAAGTGGCTTAGGTTAACTGCATACGGTGTGGGTAAAACGTTATGTCGATCCAGCACCCACCCCAAGCCCCTCCGAATGCGACACACCATCCTGCTATGAGTGCTGAAGGTAAACTTAGAACATCCAGTAGGTGTGACCTACCACATGATGCAAAAACCGGTAAACGGCATTGACAGTGATAATATTCAGACATATTAAATTATACAAATACACAAATATCACCTCCAAGAATGTTTGTACAACAGTCTACTTAAGCAGTCTACTCGGCACATGCGCGAAGATTTAAAGTGCAACATGGAGTAAGCTCACATCGAACGAACTTTCTGTGCTGTGGTGTGGTCTTCTGAAGAAGAGGAACGGTGTTTTCTTCCTCGAAAATTTTAGTAGACTGTTGTAGAAACATTCTTGGAGGTGATATTTGTGTATTCGTATAATTTAATCTACCACATGATTTTGAGTCACATTCTGGCTCTTTTGAACCAAACAGTTCAGGCAAACACTGGTATGTAGGTGTGACCTACCAGTGTTTGCTTGAACAGTTTGGTTCAAAAGAGCCAGAATGTGATTCAAAATCATTGGAGGCCCCTAGGTTCACCTCTGCAAGTTTTGACATTCCGAGGCCCCGTCCCGATCACCTGCGCCCTAGTCTCAGGTGCTACCAGTGTCAGACTCTCCCCCTTGAGGGCCCTTGGCGTGGAATATGAAAGGCTCCCCCCCTTCCCGGCTCGGATGCTCGCTTGCTTGCTGATTGTCAATAACAATATAATAGGCAAATTCCTTATTCAGGCATGATTTTTTTTTCGTATAATAGAAGTATTTGAAAATACCTTAATGTTACACGAAATATCAATGCGGAAAAAAAGGGGGTTTGCACTTCATTCTAATTTGCTGTGCTACTTTTTTTCTTAACCTTTTTTCTGAATAAGAACATGACGAATACAAAGACCAAAGCCCCGTCTGGTGTTAAGAAGTTGTAAAATTCGTGGAAAAAGGGTTAATCCGGTGAACACGCGAGACAACACCAGGACTCTTCAATCCAGCTTGAGTCATCCCCAAAAGATTGGGGCCACGAGGTTGATTTTTCCGGCTGAGATATCTCAACCACTTCGTCATAAAGGGACATTTCAAAAGGAGACGCTTAGCGTTGTCAGGGAATCCTTCCGGGTAAGGAATTCACCACCTCCATCGTCCTGGAAGATAGGTATCCGTTAATCTTCTACCAGTTTTGGTTCATTTGTTGAGGGGTACTCTTCCACTTCAAAGTGCTTCTGTTCGGGATGAGCACAACTCCACAAGTGTTCATGGCCGTTCTGCGCCCATTCTGGCATTCCTTCACCATCAAAGAGTGCAAACTTTTGCTTATCTTAACGACTGGCTTGTTAGAAACAGCAACTCATCACCTGATAGCGACAACTAACCGTTGCTTTCAGACATTCCAGAATTTGGGTTTCGGGTTGACTCAAGCGAAGTTGATGTCTTCAACCGGAAAGAAGAGCCACGATTCTCGGAACAATTCAATATAAGAATTTTCACGGTGTGTCCCGTCATCAGAACATTTTCACCGAGACCTATGCTTCAACCCGTCAGCTGAGTCAACTTATCAGTCAGATGGACTTGAGGGCAATGTTGGATGGGAGCTTGAAGGACCCGTCCAATGCATTCGTTCAGAAAGGAGGAGTGGACAGTGAGGACATAATTTTCCTGGAGATGGTGAAGGAATACCCCATTCTGGCATTCTGTCACCATCAAAGAGTGCTAACTCATGCCAGCCTGGACAATTGGCTAGTCGGGAACAGTAACCCTAGTCACCTGGTAACAGACACGAACGTTGATGACCCGTCCAATGCATTGGTTCAGGAAGGAGGACTACAACAGTGACATGTACTTGGGATGACATAATTCCTCAGGGGAACGATGGAATGGTGGGAAAGCCTCTTGAACACCGAACAAGGAGTCTCCATCTGCTTACCTGTTCCTGACTTCCTTCTGTTCTCGGATGCCTCCATTCAGGGCCGAGGAACTCGTGGGATCTGCGTTGACCTCGGGCACTTGGTAAGCTCTGGAGGAGACACTCCACATCTGCACCTTAAAACTGCGTTCACTATCCAATTTCATCCTCTTTGGTCCTAAGACCTAGAAGGGGATTGGCTGCAGTCATGTGCAACAGTATAGACATTTAAAGCCCCCCCCCCCCTATTTTTGCCAAATTAACTGCATAAGCCCATGGGTGTTTAATCCACGATTTACGCTAAGCCTAATCACGTCCATTTATCCGAATTAGATCGAGTACTGCAGCTGTTTAAAGTTAAGAATTGTATACACATTATGGGCAGTTGTATGTATAACATGCGTAAACAGCCTGTAAGAACGTAAATAACGAATTTCAGCAAGAAGGATTAATTTTACCAAAAATATGAATGGAGCCTTTTTTGAAAGAAATTTTATTCTAAACATTATTGGTAACCCGTTAATTTTCAAGCGGATGAACGGTTTAGACGCTAGAAGCAAAAATAACATGTTTTTCACCATTTTTGTACGCCATCTTGGATTTCTGGGTAAGTGTTAATGTAGATCGCCAAGGCATCGGAAGATTTGGATTCAGCAGATCAAAATACCTCCGAAAAGCTAACAAATTCCCCCCTAATAGCCTCAAAACCGGAGAAATCTACCATTCTAGTACCTCTGCGATCGCTTATGTCAAGAAAGGAGGAGTCTTGAACACGTACGCCCTTCAAGAAGAAGTCTCTGCTCTCTTCAACATCTGCCGAACTCTCAATGTATCACTCCAACCAAGACACAGCACACTATGTCCTCACACGAGCTGTTCCGGAGGGGCAAAACTTCAACAACGGAGTGGAGATTATGTCTGACAGTGTTTAAAGCTATCTTGCAGAATTGGGGGAACGCCGGCTGTGGACTGGTTCACCACCAGGAACTTTTGTCTCCTTTTCCTAACACGTGGTTGGTCATTTCCTGGCTAGGGATGTGGGTGTACATGTTACATCCATTCTCCCTTTATCAATAAGAGCAGGACAACTAGGGGAGAGTTCATCCGTATTGCCCGTCTTCGGTTAGCCGCCCCTTGGTTTGGCAATTTGGTGGAGTTATGCAAGAAGGACCCGATCCAACTCAAACTGAAAGAAGACCTCTTATCTCGGTACGTAGGGAGAACGCTTCATCTGAATCTGGAAGCCCGACATCTACACAGTCAAGTTGAGATTTTGAGAGCAAGCCTACTTCCTTCTGGATTTGCACCTGCATAGCTAATCAGACAATTCCATCCACTGCCACCATAAGTCAACCCTCAAAGGGTACGGGGAGAGTAAATAAAAAAGGTTGTCTCGAATGGTGAACTCTGACCAACACAGAACCTTGTAACCAAGCATACAACAGGTTGCAAAAATTCCTTGAACACTTATTCCTGAAAGGGGGCTCTACTTTACCTATCAAAGGTTACAGATCAATACTTAGCTAGCTCGTGTCTATGATGGGTAAAGGACAGGACCATGTACTCTGCATACGAGACCATGCATATGCTGTCTCTCGTTTTCAGTTTTTTTTTTTTTGGCCAATTGCTGACTGACTGCACCGACAATCTGAATTGAGGAAATCTGCTTTTGTTATTTCTGGTCAATTGCTGACTGAATGAACCGACATTCTAAACTGGGGAAGCCGACTTCGGTTGTTTCTGGTAAATTGCTAACTAACCACTGAAACTCTAAATCGGGTTTAGCCAGCTTTTGTTGTATCCGGCCAATTGCTGGCTGACCACCCACAGTCTAAATGGGAAGCCTGCTTTTGTTGCTTCTGGCAAATTGCTGACTGACTACCCCAACAAAGTAAATGATGGAAGCCTGCTTTTGTTTTGTGCGGTGTAAACATCCTAAATAAATTGGGCATGTATTGCGGAAGTCGGAACTCCATTGCCATCCAAACACGTGTGTGTTCACAACTTACAGGCCAACTCCTGATTGCTGTCATAATGCTCTTAACTGTATCCTCTTCCATTCCAAATGTACACATAGAGGGAGCAGTTTTTAAAATTTCATGTTGGTGATGCATTCGACCTCAAATCCTTTTGGCCCGAGACCAAGCTAACAAGTAAGCTGTTTGTTTTATTCTCTCGGGGTTCCCAGGGTGGTACCCTCATGATGCTCGCTTTTCGTTGCTGGATTCAGTTAATTTGTCTTCTCAGTAACGCGTATGTGGTGGTGTTCAAAGGGGTTAATGAAACCTGTTGACGGGCTAAGCTTAACCCGAGACTCAAAAGAGGTTACGCAAAAGATAGACGGACTTTATTTTGGGGTTGTTCGGCTAAATGCAGTGGAACTTTACATTGTTTTGTTTTTAAAACTTTAAAAATTATCTTGTAATCGACACAATTTTTCTTCGCTCCTGTAGCCTACTAAATATTTTCATAGAAAAATTAGTTACCCTTTTTTCATTAAGTGGATTCCAAGGGGTTTTTTTTTCGTTTATCAATGCCAGTTGCGAGGTTTGTACGCTAGCTGGAAAACTCCGAAGGCCATTTTTCAGTTCTTGAAAAGTTCAGAATTCTCGCAGATTTTCAAAATCAGGCTGGAAAACCCTGGAACTAACTTACATCATAATTTTGAAGAAATCAAATGGGAATTATTGTGAGGAAAATAATTCCCATAACTGCCATGAAAAACCTTCATTCTTGCACATGTCCGCTTTTGCCGGTTGAAGAAAAAAGTAAGAAAGCCCGCATTAGGTCTCATGCCAAATTTTCTTCTTCTGCGACTTCCATGATTTCGCCTATTTTGGTTGT
Organism: Lithobius niger; assembly: GCA_023313725.1. Classification (NCBI taxonomy): domain Eukaryota; kingdom Metazoa; phylum Arthropoda; class Chilopoda; order Lithobiomorpha; family Lithobiidae; genus Lithobius; species Lithobius niger. The sequence goes on along the minus strand of JAHWFP010119309.1, from coordinate 1,984 downwards.
TAGCATTAGTTTAAAACTTTTAAAATTATTTTATATTGAAACCTGGAAAATGGACGTGTGATGCCTGGAATTTGGAACAGATGAGGATATGGGAAGCTAGGAACCTTGCTATCTTTTTATCTATATATTTATCAGTGCTATCTTTGTAAAGAAAAAAAGATTGCAAAGCTTGTTTAGTGCTATCTGGTAAAGCTATGCTTTATCTAGCTCTAGCCTACTTAGATTTCATTACAGGGATGGTCAAGTTGAAGTGCACAACAAAATAGTAGATATGACGTGTGGTGAATTGTTAACAAAATAAACATTACTTCAAAACTTATAACTTAAGAATATTTGCGATACTGGTAGTTTGATTATGGTTTTATACAATAAAAAAGGACAAACTCCTGGCGTATTGACGTTAGCGCCCAGTCCATTTTTGTTACATCGGAAGAAGAATGATTAAGCTAAGAATAGGCTATTAAATTCTGACAAACTGAACAGCCTTAGTCAAGTTCACAAGCGGGTTCATGTTAAAAGCCTTGTAAGTGTAAACTTACGATAAAGGTTGGGTGGATTAATTAATATCTGGAGTTCCTTTTTATTGCCGTTGTCTCTCGGGTCATGCAGTAGTCTGGTTAAGTAGGGGTGTTGGGTGTGCACTTTTACTTGGGGGCACACCAATTCTCATTGGACTTAGGTGGTTTATTATAATTTCACACGGAATAATGTTTGTACGCTGTGCAGTACCGCGTAACACAGAATTTTTCATGCTGGCAACTTTTTACAACGTGTGGCATGGAATGGCTTGGCGCGTGTTAATTATTCCTTCTGAATTCCGAATACTTGCTGTGCTGCTGAAAATGCTGATAATGCTTTTTGTAGGCTAGTTAATGGCACAAGTTGTGATCCTTTCAAACAAGGCCGTGAGTGGGCCACTTTGATTTTAAACTGTCTGAAATCAAATCACGTTGGTTACCAGAAACAGTGAAGCCGCGGGTGGCCAGCAACCTCCGGAGAATTATACCGTGTGAAATCACTATTAGTTCTAATTTTTAAATTGCATGGAGATTATTACTGCCAACTGTTTCATTCTAGTCGAACATCGTGGATCCTGGTAGCTCTGTCCTGATGCGTCTGTTGAAAAACACTTCTACCGGCTTGGCCAGTCAATGTGTGTGGTGTAGCCCGGCAATTCCGTAGAAACTGATGAAGTAACTTGCTTCCAATGATTGACTTGTACGAAACGAACTCCAAATGTTCAGGATTCCAACTAACGTGCATTACCACTGGACTTGGGTCAGTTGCAATAGCTACTAATGGAAATGTCTGGAAAATGGAACCTTAAGTTCCAGGCATAGTAAAGGTATCCGAAAAACGTGAAAACTGCTGTAAGTTCCTGAGTACTTCTGAGTGCGCATTCTTGTTTTTGTGTTTGACATCAATGTGCAATTTATTTAAGAGAAACAAAAATAAAAACCTTCATACATTGTGTAGGCGTGCAGAAACTAAAAATCGCTAGTTAATTGTGTGGGCGCCCTACGTTGCTAACGTGTTCGTTCTCTGACTTTTGAAAGTGCTGTAGTTTTGTCATTTTTGGAGGAACAATTTGTGAGTGTTGATTAGGTTTCACATTGAACTAAATTGTTTTTTAATTGTTCTATTGTCGGTAAAATTATTCATTTGGGAAATTTCATTGATTATAGTCGTGGAAAATTCCAGGAATTTTAAATTTACAGCTTTGAGCCCTCTAGCTGAAAAAAAATGGAAATGTGTGAATGAAAAATGTGAACAAGTACCAAACTCTAGTGGTTCAATTAAATTTTCATGTTAGTAGTCAATGTCTTTCAATCCTCTTAAAAATAATTTAATAATCATCATTAAATGCTTGCGTATCAGGATGGATGTTGGTAAATACAGGTTGTACCTTGACTCCCTTTCATAGCCCCTGACACTAGTGACCTCATTGGACCATCGCACCGTGCCTTCCTCTTTTTTTTTTTTT
>JAHWFP010119308.1:0-18659 GCA_023313725.1 Lithobius niger | reverse complement strand
ACACCCACTTGCTGGAGAGAATAGAGCAGTGACATAACGTAGTATTATTGTGTATAACTCTATGGTGGAGCCCGTAACTGGGTTAGCTGCAAGGGGCACTGGAGGGGAAAAAGAAGGGGGGGGAGATGAGGCTTAATGGTGCGTCGACAGCTTGGTCATTAGCGCCAACCTCAGTCACAGTGCAGTGGTCCGGGTTGCCACTGCACCACACATTACAGAGATATTATTCAAACCCCTAATCTAAATCTTGTCATACATCTGTACCTGAAAAAGAAGGTCGTCTTACTGAAGCCAATGCTATTAGACTGGATTTCTTAAGCCTACAACGCGCGATTTTTGTTGTTGGAGAAAACAACGTTTTTTAAGCCTAAGAAACCCGCTCACAAAGTACTGTCTTGACTAGAAATGTCGTTGTTTTCCCTTACATTTTAATCTAGTGCCCCTTGTAGTTATGACCTCCAGATGCTATTTCGTAGGCAATATGACGTCACTTGACGCTATAGGTGACAAAATCAATCCAATGAGAATTCTTGCTTTCATGACGATTTTTACAATGTTGCTTATGCTTGCAAATTGCATATAATTATGCTTGATAAAAAAAAAGTCAAAATTTTTTTAAATAACTGGAAACTAGAGTACTAACAAATATTGATTTTCTAGTCATGCCATCATCAGCCCTCGAGCCCCCTCCCCCCTCCTTCCTCGCACCGGTAGGCTCCGCCCTGTTTTTCAAGTAAATAAAAACAAAAAAGCGGAGAAAAAACACATTTACAGTGCTTAGCCTGGTTAGCTATTATTGTACTTAGATGTAAGCTTTTATTTAAGCTTTTTTTAAAACTCCAAACATGATCGTCGCTTAAAATAGTCGAATACGTGGGTAATTCTGATTTTGAGTAATATTGAGTAAAATTTTGGAATCATATTACAACTCCTGCTATTGTTGTAAATACACTTACAACTACAAGAATCTTCATTGTTGGGTGATACATTGCTGATGAGTCCAGAACAACTTTGATAAAATAAGTGTTCATATATGACGTCATGCAACAGGGCAGGGAAGGAGGGGAAGTTTTGCACAATGGGAGGTTGGGAAAGTAAGCCACACGATTTGTGACATCACAAAACTTTCTTTACAAAGCAATATTTTTACGCTAGGTATTCTTTTAACAACATAAAACATTTTGCATATAATAACACGAAAAAATCTTTTCTCCTTTTTTACAACCAACCTACAAAAAATCAGTCTAAAATAATCTAGACAATGAAGAATATTTTCTGGAATTAGTTCAATCTTCAATTCAACGACGAAGGGAGATGGGGATTGACATTTGTGATGTCATTTCCTATACCACGAGCCACGGCTGTTTGCCGTGATGTCATCATGAGTTAGCCAATGACGAACGAGAATATCGGATCTTTGGCCGTCTGAATGGACTAGCCCAGTCACGTGATACCCGCGTCACGGCAAACAGTCGTAGTGCATGGTTAAGGGTGAGGGATGGGAGGGGGGTTGGAGAAGTTGTAACACAGATAACAGAAGTGGGAAGGGGAGACTGCAAAGCATCTAAATTTTAGTGAAATCAAGTGTAGACAGACCGTAAGTAGGTTTTCTGCTTAGTTCTGTGGCCGGTAACGTAATCAATGCTTTCGCCATCTAGTGGCATAATAAGCCTGTTCGGTAAGAACCTCATAAAAATGTCAGTATTATTTAGGCATAACTCCAAGGTAAGCATACAAGAATAAAAAAAATAAAACAGAGCCGAATACTTACAGAATTCATCGGCTGAAAACTGAGCAAACCAATGACTATCTTCACTGTCATTTAACATTGTAATGTAATATTTCAGATATAAGCCCTAAAAAATCAAAACACAAGAATGATAAAATGCAAGTTCAAAATAGTGTACTAAAAACAAGTAAGTTTTAAGAGTTTGTCATAATGGTTAATTGGTTAGCAAGAAAACATGTACAGAGTACCAAACGAACTCACGTTATAACCAGAAGTGAACTGGAGAGATTGCCAACCATATAGTCCAGAGAAAGAATCCTTATCTCATTATGGGCCACCCCCCCCCCCCCCCACATGAGCCCCTCCCAAGGGCCCCTGCCATGAGCCCCTAGCATGATAGGATTTGGATACTCTCTCTGGCCTATATAGGTGGTATTCTTTCTTGCGTTCAGAACAACTCTCCTGAAATGAGCTTAAAGAGAGTTGCACCCCTGGTTAATTTTATAAGTCGTACAAAAATAAAACCGCTGCCTTGTAATATGAGGTCAAGTAAGATTTGTACTATAATCCCTGATATTTGACATCAAAATGGACTGTAACATTAACCTTTAATGAGGGGAAAAAAAGAAAATTAAAATAACGTAGCACACAACACACCGCGAATACACAGCCAAAGTCGGAAACTTGTGACGCCGGAATGGACATAAACAGTTCTTCACTGGCTAGCCTTCCATCTATTGTGGGGACCTCCTACCTATCAGTATCGCTACCTCTGATCAAATGCCCAGGGAGGGAATTCCAGGGTGTGATTAGCCTGATACTGAAGTAGTCGTGTCTGGTCAGAGTCCTAGAATAGGGAAACTGCCGTTTTTGATCATGGCCCAGGTAGTCTGAAAAGTAGTATGGTTAAAAAGGCTCTCGCACATTCTGTGATTCAGATTGTTGACATATTTCAAGGATTCGAGTAGGTCGCCCCTCATCCTGCATTCCTCGACAGTAGTCCAGACCAAGCACCTAAGACGCTTCTCATATGGTAAGTTTTTCATGGTAGGAGGTATTTCCGAAGCTCGTCTCTGGAGCCGTTCAATGGTTTTCTTGTCTATGACACAGTTCGGGTTTCACAACTAGTCGAGATGAGGTCTAACATAAGTAACAAACAGCAGTTGCATGGTTTTTGAATCCAGTTTCCGGAAAACCCTCTTGATGCTTCCAAGCATCTTGGCTGGTTCTGCTAGCTGCCATATGGCATTCGGTAGCTATCTTCAAATCAGTTGTGAAAGTGACCCACAGCATGTTGGTATTCTGGTGATCATCAATATAAGTATTGTTAATGGTATAACCAAAACCAACATTAAAAGAGACCTTATTTTCAGCTGTCCAACTTTTTAGTACATCAAGACCTCTTTGCAAGGTATGTTTTTAAGGGGAGTACATTTCCGTAACTTCAAGAGTGCAGTGGAAAGTTACATAACTTTACTCCCCTATTTTGCTCTTGGTTACAGATTAATGCCTACAATCCGTTTTGATGTCAGATGACAAGGAATACATTGACTTTACTTGACTTCACAATTGCAACCGCACAAAATAAATTGGTCTATAAAACCCTGCACCATGCAGTGATTCATAGTTAGCAAGCATGCAGGCATCTAAGCAGATGCAAAGTACTACTACGATGGACTGGCAACCATTGTATTCCATTGTTATCGAAGCCACGCCCCCCAAACAGACCTACTACAATACCGGGTCTGGCTTCAATGAAAACCTTTTCGAAGTAGACGATACCTACCTACAAGGGGCTGTAGTCATCGTGAATGAAAAATTTTATTTTTTTTTTACCGGTCGGTTGTACTGCTGCCGGTATGATCCACACAGAGGTAGTCCGAAGCGTTTATTCGTCTTCGGAAACTTTTCCCATGAGTTTATCGATGCTCGCAAAGTGTTTGTAGAGCTCGGACCATTCCGTAAACGAAAGTTGTAACAAGGTAGTTTTAGGGTCGTATTCCACAAAGTGCACTTGCGTGTCGTGATTCGTAAATCGTACTCTGATTCTTTTCTCCTCTCCGACACGAAGCGCTTTCATTTTAAAATCCAACAAGAATTTCATTTTGTTTCTGCTGTCAAATTTGGACAGTTCCAACATTATTGCCAACATATGTTTTTCGTGTACAGTTAGCTCCAATTGCTCGATTAACACTTCTCCGGCTATTTCGATGAACGGCTCGAATACCTGTTTCGAAGTTGGATCCTAACGCTTTTCCATAGAACCTCGTCCGTGCTTTCCCAACCTTTCCAGGTGAACCTATTTTCTTCTTCGTCCTTGGACTGCAATTTCTCCCTCCACTGATTGAGTACAGATCTGTTGATCTTTTCACCAAGTCGATATAGGTAGGTCCATTCCAACGAGTTGAGTCTCAACTCTGTAGTAAGCCCTGCCTGTTTGTTAAAAACAAGAGTCGGTCTGCTTTCAATCGTGACATTGAGGTATTTACTCAGCATAAAATAACCGCTAGTGGCGTCCATGATAAGAATGTATCTTAGAGTTTGTTCTTTAATAAAAAAAATATATGTTTATATTTTATTCAACAAACATTATTACAAGCAACAAATCACCGAGCCATTCGTTTCTTTTTCTCTCTTCGCTCTCTTTGAGCCAACCTTCTTTTTTCCCTGAACACTATTTTCTCTTTTTCAGTCATTCTCGCACGTCGTTCTTTTTCCGCAGCTTGTTTTTTTCTTTTTCTGGATAGGAGTTAGTGTGGTGAGCCTATCCCTATCTAACCGTCTTCGTTTATCCCTGGCTCTCTTCTTCCACTCTTCTGGATTTTGCACTTTCAACTGCCTACTCTCCCTCATCCGCAATTTCCTCATCTCGGCTTCTCGAACCTCGACATTTTCAACTTCTTTCAGCCTCTGTTCCACTTCATCCCCGTTCCACCGAGTTTCCGCCTCTTCATCGCTGATTATACCGTCGGACATACCTGTCCATATTCCGTCATTGTCATCGGATAAAGACTCCATAAGCAAATTATGAAGACTACGATTTCCATCGTAGTCATCATCCTCATGGTAAGAAATATAATTGATGCCACGACGTCCGATTGCAAAAGTTTCTACTTCGTTTACGAGGAATCTCTTGTCGTCGTAGGCAGACAGTAGGGATTTATTCACCACGGTCGTGGCCAGCTGGTGATGGCTGTCACTGGCGATCTTGTACCAACTCCCTCTTTGTTCCTGATTCGAATGGAGAGTCGCCCTATAATCTTCGTGGCTTAAGTGATTCTCCACGAATCTCTTGGAAATTCCCTTCGCTTTTTTCGTTTCGCTTTGGGAGGTCACAAGCGAATACATCTTGCTACTCAACCCCACAAACTCTTTTATCGGTACTCCCTTCGTGGCATCTTTCATCTTTCCCAACACTTGCTTGTTGACGTTGCAGAACAGTGGGTGTTGAGAATCGTAGTTGCTAGTGTCGAATCTACTCATTTTTTTAGCCATGTCCGCGTACACGTCTTCGGTTTCGATGCAATAGCTCAGCGAGTCCGTGTCTGTGAACAGCAGTCTTGCTCGATCTCCATATTGAGGACGTATGTATCGGTAGTGAAATTCGTAGAGGAGTTTGGACAGCTCTAGTATGGCGAACCCCGAATAGGTGGGAAGATCGCACGTCACCTTGTGTACTTTCGAGTTGATCTGAACCAGGTTTTCGTGCAATATCCGAAACGAATCGGCGTTGGGTTGGGTGGAATATTTGATGGCTCGCTTGCTGTCGGTGCATAGCTTGACTTTCAGTCTTTTCTGTTTCTGTTCAATCATCTTCCCAAACACCGAATCAGGACACAACTTGTGAAATTCCCCTTCAGACACCGTCTTCGATTCCTTTCGTTTTGCCGTATGAAAATCTATATATTGTTTCAACCAGGGCTTCTGATTGAAACTCAGCACCCTCCTGATGTGACGAAGGACCAAGCCATGTTTGAGGTAGAATTTTAGGTTGCGGTAGTGAATTACGTAACGCATCTTCCTCAGTAGGTTGGCCACTAGCTTCACGACAGGTTTCACTGGTTTTCCTCGCAACAAAGATTTCAAATAGTCTGAAACTAATTCTTCTCTTATTTCAAATTTTTCAGGAGCAAGCAGGTAGTCGTTGTGGAGCTCGTGAAGTGTGTTCGGGTAGTCCAGGTCTACTTCCAGAATGTATCCTACCGACGACGTGTCTGCTATCTTAGTCACGTCAAAAGCTCGAATCTCATCTTTAGTCAAATACCTAAAGCCGTTGTAAGGCAGCAGCTGGTCATGGCCCAGCCGTAAGCGCTATTGAGGTCCCAATCGATGATGTACTTGTTAGGTTTTGTTGAATCGTACGTTTCGGGAATGTACGGGTTGTTGGCCTTCGCAAACCTTCGACTAATGAAGCTAACTCCACCCCGTATTCCCGACAAGATGAAGTTATGTTTGCTAGCGTGAGTAAATAGTTCCAGTTCGGCCTTGGTCATCTTTAGAGCTGCTGCCCAGCTAAACCCTGGGGTACAGACGTAATAGCACGGATCTATGTCGTGGTCTCGCAAGCAGATCCTGCGGAATTCTTCGAAAATGTCTGCCAAAAGCAGACAGTCAGTTAGCTGATACATTTCGTGGTAAGAGGAAAACTTTTTGATTTTCAGCATACTCCAAATCTTTTTGGCGTGATCGTATTGTTCGTCAGTTAGGCCTTCTTCTTTGAGTTTGGAATAAAAGTATTCTTTTGGTGGTAAAGACTGCTCTTCGAACACACTCATGCTGGAAACGTGTTCGTATGGGTAGTAACCCTTACGGGTTAACAGATCCACGGCAGTCTCTTCCTGGACGTCGGTAAGGAACCATTTGTCCTTCCCACTAGCTTTCAAGAACAGCTTCACCGTCCTAAACTCGTAATCTCGTTTATGTCTCTCCGCCAGAGTTTTTAGCGAAAAGGAGAGAAAATTATAGCTGTCTACGAACGGTTCAACGGTGATGGTCATGCTCATGAACCTCTCCGTATTTCTCGCGAGGACTTCTACTTTTTTCGGAAACTTGTGCACCGCTCTTACCAGTAGATGCATATCGTAAGCTTCGAGGCAGCGAAATACCACGGGGATCGTGGTGCGCTCTCGGGCATTCAGATTACAACTCGAGTGAGAAGCTCCTCTGTACTGGCCGGTAACGTGGCAGTGATCCCGGACTTTGTCGTCTTTTGAACCGAATGGCTTTTTGCAGTAGATGCAGTCTACAGCGTGGTTAAAATCAGCCTCTTGGACCGGAGTGAGACATAGTGGTTGGACTCTTTTTAATGTTTCGTCGTACTCGCGCGCTTCAATCACCAACTGATCGAGGAATTGTTCAACGGCATCCTCTCCCAGGTAATAAGCAGCTTGAGGTGACGGATTGGTTCTTGTACAGTCCAGTTTGTGTTTGTCTCTCAGCGATGCCTTTCCATAAGCAGCGAAACAATTTCAACAGTAATATTTCGGGTTGCTTCCCGATCCCTGGTGTCGGAGAAATTGGTCACAATCCACGATGGCACGGTAGTGAAAATTTGTTGACTCATCGGTAATTAAAAGAAGATCTACGGGTTGGCCTTTAAAATTCGTGCTCACACGAAGGGGATGCAAGCCGTTCTCTTTGGTATAAGCAATTACATTGATTGATAAATGATTCTTGGCCATCTCGAATGCGTCAATGTGATCCAGCCGAGTTAGAAAGTCCAGCATCGAACAATCTACCGTTCTCACATATACTTCATATTCTTTCGGATTCACCATGCTTAATATGTGTTTGACAGCCAGAATTGAATACATGAAGCACTTGTGATCTGTGAAATTTTGAACATTGACTACACACTTCCACTTCTTTTTTAATTTTGCTGGCAGAGGAATGTAAGAGCCCGGTCTGAGCGGGTCGATTTTTGCTACTCGGATTGTGAGTTTGTAGGAGCGATTTATCACGCAACCACTCCCTCTTTCGGCGAATCCGTCGATGAAACGTTGAACTCTGTCGTTGTAATCTTTGACAATTTCATCTATAATGTCTATCCACTTGTGGCTACCTCACAGAGTGAATCGTTTCACATGTTCGACTTCAATGTGCGATTTAGGCGTTCTGCTACGCTCGCCTTGAGTTCTGACTTGGTCGAATAGTGGTTTATTTTGTGGCGTTTCATTAGTGCTGCGAAATCTTTATTATAGTATTCCTTGCCTTCGTCGCTTTGTAGATTTTTAAGTGGATTAGACATCGTGTTTAATATCTCGTTAAAAGCGCCAGTGACATCCGCGGCGTTCTTCGATTTCACAGGGACGGCCCAAGCGTATTTAGAGAATACATCAATGGCAGTCAGCAAGTATTTGTAATTTTCGTTTTGTTCTGCGTAAGGTATCATCTCCACCAGGTCCGCTTGAACTAAATCACCTATCCCGTAGCTAATAACGCGCCTCCTCGGAAAGTTTCGCCTAGCTGGCTTGTGCAGCTCCTCCACTAAAGTTTCCATTTGATCTTTTTTTTTTAATTCCCACTCCCAAATTTACTTTGGTTTTCATAGCTGCGGCTACAGCAGCTGCTGCCAACTTCTCTTTCAGACCAGTTTTGCTAGATTTTGCTACTTTTACTGCATCGGAGGCCAACTTTCTATCAGCTTCGTGCCTTCGTTCCAAGTCTGGTTTGGCAGAGTAGTCGATGTCGTGCTGTTTGCAGGCCTCATACAGAATATTGATGGCAGCGTCGCCTCTGTTCAGTCTCTTGTTCAGTTTTTTTCCCGGACCGCAATAGTTGTATCCCGGAATGTGAAGTTCCACCAGCAATTGTCTATCGCGCTGTTGAACAATCCAGAGCCTCTGCTCTTCTGAAACTGTGCTTTTCTCGTGCCGCACACTTTACACTCACCCTTCAGCAGTTGTCGATAATTCTTAGTCACAACGTGCCTGACATTTGAGGCAGTACATCTCTGTTTATTTATAAAATGAGAATGAAAAGGTATTTTAGATTGGCTTGTAACTCTTCTGCATTTGAGGCAGTACATCTCTGTTTATTTATGAAATGAGAATAAAAAGGTATTTTAGATACTAGTTTTGCAGAGAATTTATCAAAATACCATTGTTTTTCTTAAAGCAGCTGAAAGATGAAAGTGTTAAATTATGACATAGCCGATGTCAATAAGCGACCATCGACTGGTAATTTACTGAATTTTCCAGAGGACGTAAGGTGCATCATTTGCGGCCCTGCCGGTTGTGAAAAGACCAATTCAGTTATAAATTTCATTTGCAATCCAAGTTGGTTGAATTATGACAGCCTGCACGTGTACTCCAAGCCTTTATTTCAAAACAAATATTTCCATCTCAGGAGAGTTTTTGAGGAAATATGTCTGGGCGTAGCTACCTTTGGTTCCAACAACGAAGATATCCCACCACCAGAAGAACTGCCATGTGGCAAAACGGTAATTTTATTGGACGATTTCATGATTGAGAACAAGACAGAATCTAACGCTATTTTGCCTACGGCAGGCACACGGACGCCTCGATCTTTTATTTATGTCAGACTTACAGCAGGATACCCAAGAGAGTTATTCGAGATAATTCCAACATTATAATTCTCTTCAGGCAAGACGAAGCAAACCTCAAACATGCCATCAATAACCACATTAGTGGTGACATGATTTTCGACGAGTTCCGTCGCATGTGTGGTGAGGTTTGGAACTCTGTTCCGTACTGATTCCTACTCATCGATAAAACTAAACTCTTGGATCGAAGGTATAGAAGAATACTTGACTAACAACGACGTTTCTGCCGAAGGTTTTTGTTGACATTAACGTTTGTTGACTTAAACATTATTTTATAAATTACTAAAACCCTACTAAAACTAAAAATAAGAGAAGCAAACCCCAGAAAGAGGTCGATCAGTACGAGGCTCTAAAAATGCAGCGTGTGCCGTAGAGGTTCGATCGCGAGCATAAAAGTACCGTACGCTTTTCATTTGTTGTGCCAGGAACTCGTGTCCATGAACATACGTCCAGAAAATTGTCTTGTAGATAGTAATTTCCTCGCGTAAACTTGTCTCATAACAAAATTTCGAGAAAATGAGCCCATAAAAAACCATTTTTACGAATCCAGTACCTTAATCAGCCCCTCCGTTGGAACAAATACATGCAAATGAGAAATCCAACCAAATCAAAATTGAGACCAAGGAAAAGTTGAAATAAATCTGTTCAAAATTGGGGTCATAAATAGAAATCTAAACATTATTTTATAAATTACTAAACCGTCATATCTACTAAAACTAAAAATAAGAGAAGCAAACCCCAGAAAGAGGTCGATCAATACGAGGCTCTAAAAAAGCTTCTGAAACAAAAATTTCAAAATATAAAACTGGAAAAGCAGACAGAATCTGAACATTTGCAAAAGACATTCAAACCAGTAGTTAATTCTATAGTAGACCAGACTAAAATGCAGATGCTACAGGGAAGCGAGGCTTCGGCTCAGCGTCAACGACAAATCAAAGAACTGTTGGCTCTAGAGGCTGGACAGAAGAAACAAGAAAAATATCACGGGAAGCGGTTAGAGCACATTCAGAAAGCTTTGGAAGCGGCAACGGGCCGCGTCGATACTGAAGACGAGAATATAGACAGTGAGGATGGCGAGATACAGTTTCACACGGGTGCCAACTACTACCCCCAACTACTGCCCCAACTAAACTAAAACAACTATTTAAATTTATGCCGCTCAAATTTATTAAACTGAAAGTAACTGCCAATGACCCACCGCCCTACGATCCGCCACAGTCCACATTACCTGTAAAGGAAAACGAAACCTACCGATCGATAAGGCGTCAATTCCTCAGTCCCGCTAACTTCGAATTCGTGGAGAGACTAATCCTCTCTCAGAATGGAAACGAACGAAAATTACCTAAACGTGACTGAGCCTTTTGTCGTTGACAAATCAGTAGTCGAATATAATTTTCATGAATATTTTCCGATAGTCGGGACGAACTTGAACCAGGTTAATTCGGAAATAAGAATCACGATGCAAAATCAGGACCTTTTCACTCATTCTCACCAGAGTTACCTCCACGTTAAGGGATCTCTCCTTAAAAGCGCAGACGGCAGTTCTTATGCTGCCACGGATAAGATAACTGTGGTCAATAATGTCGTGGCTTTCCTTTTCTCTCACATACAGTATCAAATAGGCGACAAAACAGTAGATCAACTTAACTTTCCTGGGATCACAAGCACGATGAAAGGAATTGTTAGTTATGGACCTGAAGACCAAGCCGAACTCGCCAACAGGGGTTGGTTTCTCGACAGCAACAACGCTAGGTCAGCAGATCCTGACAGTAATGCCATCTTCAAGCACAAGAGAGACCTTCTCTTCAGTCATTCTTCCAGAGGCAGTTTTACATTCGCTGTATCCTTGTCTCACCTCCTCGGTTTCATGGAAGATTATACCAAAATTTTATACGGCATTCGTCAAACACTCATTTTGATGCGATCTGCGGATAACAAGGCCATATTTAAAGACACGGGGGTCGGTGCCGGCAAGATAATTCTAGGGCCCGTGAGCTGGTTTCTTCCTCACGTAACTCCCTCTGACGTAGAGAAAAATAAGTTGTACAAGTTGATCGATTCTGGCACGAGCGTGCCGTTGGCCTTTAGACATTGGCATTCCGATCAATTGGATCTGCCTACATCAACAACGGCCGCTTGGCGTCTTATTAGTACTTCAGCTGTGAAACGACCTCGTTGGATCATCGTGGGTTTTCAAACAGACAGAGATAACGACCCAAAAAAATACCCTGCCGTCTTTGACCAGTGTAGTTTCAACGACGTTCACGTGACTTTAAATTCGGAACGTTATCCATTTCTTGATCAAAATTCAAATTTTAGTTAAGGCGACATTTCTCACGTCTATCAGATGATTGTTAACTTCAGACGACAGTACTACGGGAGAGGACTGCTGTCAGCTGGACCCGCGTTCGAATTATCCACATTTAGCAAAAATTTTCCTTTAATTCCTTTCGGCTGAAGTCGGCGGTAATTGACGTACATATAAAAATGAGATTTGGAGCTTAGGTACTGGCAAATACGAAAGCATGGGCTCTAATCATAAGCGATCGCATAATGCACTTAAGATTAGACCGAAATAACGTTGAAGTTGCTGTGTGACTTAATGGAATCTATTTTTTTTTCTTAAACTCGAGTCATGTATACAACCACTGGAGTGGCTTTGAGTGCCAACCAAACGAAGCGATGGAAGCTCTGGCACTCAGAAAAGGAATGGGAATTTAAAAAACACCATCAAAAAAAAGATGAAAAACTACCAACGACAAAGCTCGTTGACAAGGATTCTTTCTGAAGCCAAGGTATTTTGGCTTCAGAAAGAATCCATAAATGTGGATTTGAACAGATACGCCAAGAAACTCGGGATTACCAATTTCAGAGGTTCATTTACTAAAGACTTGCTTCCACAATGACGATGGGCAAATGGAGAGAGTGGAATAGTTAATTTACAAGACTCAAGCGGAGGAGAAGGTACACATTGGGTTGCGTGTTACAGTAAAGGCCCATCTTGTTCATATTTCTTCGATTCGTTCGGTTTGAGTGCACCCTTAGAAGTCCAGAGATATCTCGGCAAACCTATAACGAATCACGTGAGAGTTTAAGAAGCACACGAGGTTCTGTGCGGTCAATATTGTTTATTCGTACTACGAGGATTGTCGAGAGGAGAGAATTTTTTTCAAGTTATTCACACGCTGAAAAAGAAGTCATGAAAGTCGATAAATTTGGAAATGTAAAGCGTCCCAAGTTTACTTCTCCTCTTCCGTCACCCTCCATCGTTGCGGTGGATAATTTCTTTAGCGGGACCCAATCTGCCATTCGACGCAAAAAATAAAAAAAATTGAAAATGTAGGACCTCCGGCAAACGACACTGATGCCCTAACTCTTGGATACCTGAAAACGGACCTAGGACTGAGTTTAGATTGGGACGGGAATCTGAGCATTAATGGAAAAAAACTTACGAATTTAAATAAACCCACAAACGACAGCGATGCCTCCACAAAGAGAGACGTCGATCGTCTAGTTGATAAGAAGCTCAGAATTCAACCCTACAGACGCATCTACTCGTTTCAAAGCAATCTAGAAACTAGGGATAACGTGAAATGGATGGCCGATAACGGTTTGCAACACTGCGTAGTAAGTCAACCAGGTCGAATAGTCAAAACCATTCTCGTTGCGGCTAGGATAAATAACGCATTTCAAGTATCTTTGTCTAGAACTGGGAAAGCACCTGTTTCCATACTCAAACAGGTGGGGGAAACAGCCAGCGTAGCAAGCTACGAGGCAACGCCTTTAGAAATTCAAACTGGGCAGATATTGACCGCAGCAAACGAAAATGTGACACCGGCCGGGCATCACCTGCTAGAAATTCATTGCGAAGTGGATGACTGAAGGAAAAGAAAACCCACCCAACATTACTTTTATTTTATTTTATTTATAAAGGAGACAATGGCCAAACCCGCAGTTTATGCTTTGAGCCGCAGGGCAAACTTGATCGTTAATCCCTCCGACTCCGATGAAGAAATTATAACTTTGAAATGTGGTTCTGCTCAAACCACTCTGAACTTGAAGAGTTCGCCAATATCTACAATCAGTGTGAACAGATAAATGCAGCAATTCACCGCCAGTGGAAGTCAAGCATGTCAGATGACAAAAACGAAGATGCTCTCCTTGCCACCGTGCATCACTTCCAAACTCTAATGGAGCTCTTTATCAGTGACGCCACTAAAGATGTTCTGATGCAGCAATTTAACGCTCTTTTAGAAACCGCTCTGGATTCGAAATTAAATGCCTTCCAAGTCGGAGGGGGGGCCAAAAGTACACGGATCAAACACAATGGGCATAAGACTCTGTTAATATTGTACTTTTAAAACGACAGGAAAGTGCCTCAGACCTTAGTCCAACTGGACTATATTGAATTTCGTGAAAACATCTACCAAAAACAGGACGACGAAGCTCTCAGCGACGTCGAAAACTGAACCAGAAATGACACTACACTGTCTGTGTGTAGGAGGCTTATTTACTTTTGATTCAGCACTTGGTAAAAAGTGTCATTTTGAATACCTGAGTTGGATGCATATTCAGCCTTTCGTTTTATTAATGTTTCGTTTGATTTGTGCCCAATAGATGGCGCTCTATGTTCAGTGATAGAAATTGTTGCTCACAGCATTCAGTTAGTTAAGTGTATTACAGTTCTCTCAATAGATGGAGCCAGTGGTATTTTCAGTGATATAAACCAGAAACTTCTCCTTTGCTTGTTAGAATGTATTTTTTTTTTTTGTCTTCTATGCAGTTTCGTAGTTTCTTGAGATATGGCAAATAAAAAAAAACCTCGTTTTACCGGAGCGCCCGCATCTCCAAAAATCGTGCGCATTAATTTTTTTTATTCCCTTTCAAAACAAACAGGGTGCATTGGGTGATAAACTCCCGTAAAATAAGGTACTTTTTTTGACCTATAGTACATTCGATTCATGAGGCCTCAAGGAGCGCTGAATATTTGTTGTAAAGTTGACACGAGCTGAAGACTGACATAGAATTTGCTCCGGTATTAAAATCTGTAAATGATATCGCAAATTTGTTCGTGGTACTGTGGTGTGGTTTCTTTATTCGTTCAAGTGTGTTTCATTTTGCTGTTGCTATGGAGAAAGCCAATTTCAAGATTGGATTTTTACTCCATAAATTTTTATCTCATTTCAAATCAAGGAAAAAGTATCTGTACGACCTGTAATCCACTGAAATGATCTTGCTGGTTGCTGTAAAATAATGTTGTTGCAGGTGCTGATTAATTTTTCAAAGTGCTTTAATTAGGTCAAGGTCATTCGTGATAACGCATATAAAACCAACTGCCGAACCGCAAGATGGATTCGGAAGTTGGTTTTATACGTGCGGGGCGATTTCTCACCCCCACGTTGTTTCCTAAACAAAACAATGTCGGCTGCATGCTTAGCCACTAGTTACGAAGCCTCCTCTAACACTAAAAAAAACGTGTCAGGTTGGCTGCCAACCTGACAAAACGCGGTTCCTGGGCAAGTGTTTCCACCACATGCGTATCGGTTAGACCCTTGGCCCGATCATTCGAATTTTGTCATCGGCTAGAATAACGCAGTTTTGAAGTCTCAGACCAATTCGCCTTTACGCATGTGTTTATCTACAAATCTGAACTGGTATTGAACTAAAAAAGGCTTTGACCTCTAGCAAGTCAAAGGCTTTCTTAATTTGACCCAGTTCCGAAATTGTAGATTATGGAAAACGCTTAATAAAAATACGACGTAATTTTCTGGGGGAGGAGACGACCAAAATATCACTATACAGTATTTTTTTTTCAACAAACTTGAATGCTGTGAGCAACATTTTACATTAATATTTGAACGAAGTGCTGACGAGCTTTACATTTAGACGACATGCACAACTCCCCTAACTTTTTACGTTAAAACTAGAGCCGAGGAGCTGACATGCGCAACTCTCTCATTAACATTTGAACGAGGAGCTGACGAGCTTTACATTTAGACGACATGCACCTCTCTACCACTGAACGAGAATCTGACAGTACCAAAACGTCAGTTTTACACCTCGACTAGTAAATTACCTTTCGGTAAATGATTCGGATGAGGCCGTTTGCATCGTCAACTTTCTGACTAGCCACTAGCTAAGCTTAATACTTAAGTACCCCTCAGAAAGATTTCGTTCAGCGGAAATATCCGCGAAATGTATACCTGTCTGGAAAGCAGTTCCCAATTTCGTTTCCAAAATCAGCACCAGTGCGAAACATCAGATAGGATCCCATACTAAAACACCGCCGTGGCGGTGCTTTTTCGAGGTAACCGCTCCGAAATTTGACTTAGCGTCATAGGGCTACTAGTTGACAACTGCGGGAGCTTTTAAAATTTATTTTAAAGGAAAATACACAACTCTAAACGAATCGTGGATTAAAAATTAAAAAATTAAGTATACAAGGGCCGGAAAATGTTTGTCGTATTTTTAAGACTAGAAAAAATCCTTTAAACCTACTTAAACGTACCTAATCCAGAGAAGTCGGAGCTCGTTAATGGGAGATAAGTTTGGTCGGGAACATAATAGTGCGAATTTGATTTCAACATGCCGTGGGCATTGGTTCAAAGTATCAATTCGCACAAAATTATTCCGGACCGAAACTTACCTATGTTTTAACGGTGCTGTAACAGCTGCAGTCGGGAAATACATGTACTTTTGTAAGCAGGAAAAGGATGCATTATTGACGTATGATTGATGCAAGTTGGCCTAAAAACACGGCGGAAGCATGTGTTCTTCACGTGAAATGACGTATGTGGGGAAACCCATTTAGCTCAGTTTGAAATAAATTACTAATCTTGAAACCCGGACGCAGCCATCGTTAAATCTAATTGCTTTGCTTTCCTGGATGTGAAATGTAGTTTTCAATGCCTGAAATGTCACGGCCCATTTTGTGTTTTTTTTTTGGAAATCCAAGCTTTTTGTATGTTAGGTTTATTTCACGCTTAATTCGACTTGTGTGACATTTATTTTCTAGAATATCCTGCAGTTAATCGTTAATCGGCTGGAATGTCTAAATCAATGTCGAATGTCGAATGAATTGAGATTTTTAACTCTGCAAACTTAAAGGAGGGTTGTCACAGAATTACAAAATATTTTTTTTTTTAATGTAGAAGACATACTGTAGTTGCACTAAAGCGAATAAACATTTATCCATTCAGACTGCCTACCGGCAGCAGTACGACCGACCGGTAAAAAAAATAAATAAAATTTTTCATTCACGATAACTTCCTCCCCTTGTAGGTAGGTATCGTCTACTTCGAAAAGGTTTCGTTGAAGGTAGACCCGGTATTGTAGTAGGTCTGTTTGGGGGCGTGGCTTCGATAACAATGGAATACAATGGTTTTTGTTGCCAGTCCATTGTAGTAGTACTTTGCATCTACTCATCTACAGATAAGGCAGACTGACAAATTTGTGCATTGGTGTGAAACAATGACGAGGAGTGCGCCAACAGCTCTTTTTAAGCTCTTATCATCGGTTATAAATGCCCTCCTGGTTAGGACTTGAGTCAGGATGAAGATGTTGATGGCGACAGTGGCTCCCCTTTGCTTTGCTACCAGGGCATTCAGCCACATGCAGGCGAAAATAGCCAAAATAATTCATTAATAAACCCTTTATGTTGCCTGACGAATGACAATACCACCATCCCAAAAGCCACGACTTAGTACAGACACCACTTTGGCAGATGCCAGAATACCTTTCTCGTCCTTAAGCCCCCCTAGCATCAATCTCATTGCATTCCCCCCCCCCCACCCAACCTACGGGCTACGACCCAGCATGTCAGCAATGAGCCTGACTCCTTTCACTGACTTACAGTGCAGCTATATTATGTGCTCCAACATTTCTTTCGGTCCACCACACCTAGTGAGCAAGTAACAAAATTCCCTCTCTTGCCTTCTGCTCCAATTCATACCCAGTGACCTAGCCCCGAACAACAGAACCCCCCCCCCCCTAGTCCACATCAAGAGGACTTTTCCCACTCCTTAGGTAATCAAAGGTAATGCTTTAGAAGAAAAGTCACATAATCTGTGTGTTGTTGTTCGTAATCTTTAAGTAATCTTTACGCAATCTTTAACTAATCAGTATGTAGCAGCAATCTTTACTGTGTAGTTTATGTAATCACGGTCAAAATTTTTCAACCGACACGCTGAGCTTGTTATCCAATAATTCGCAATAATTTGTAAAAATAGTAGTGGAGTGGTGACCTGCAATGGAGTAGATGCTTTAAGCAAATTAATACAGTTCGAGGTATGGCAACTAGGGCATTATTCGGGGAAACACATTTGAAGGGGAAATTTAACAATTAAACCTTACTGTTCACAGAATGAGCTCACATTTTCGATAGTAAGGGGCAGCCTACACTTGTGTGAATTTGGGCTAACTGAAAAAAGTGTCCTGAGTTTAATCATAAGTTAAAGCAGTTCTATGGAACTGGGAAAACGTAAACCTAAATAGAAAATTTATGTGAGGGGCGAGCGGGGGACTTGTCATGCAATTTGACATTTGTGTGTAGGTTAAGAACCATGTAAAATGCAGTTCTAGGATTTAAAGCTTTACGGGTCAGGAGTCACACTAGTCAGCACATGTAATATAACTTCAGAGTTTAACTGGTGTATGCTATAATGTGTAACTACGGGTTAGCAGTAATACTGTGGTAGCCAACACCAGATAGACTAGGCCAGGGTCGCTTGCTTATTTCAAGCTGTTGCTTGCATCCAGGGGTTGGCCTGTGCTACGAATACTTTATGTTTCAGTAGTCTACGCCAGTGTGGAAGTTTGAGGAAACACACTTGTTATAAGGGTTCTTAATTTGGGGGAATAGGGAAACCAAATTAATGGATAAATGTTTTGGCAAAACTGATGGGCTACAGTGACGTGGCGAACAGCAGCCCGGATGGAATGGTAACTTGACTTGGTTAACAATAGACCAACAAGAGCTAGATTTAACACTGGAAAGTACAGGGTAAGGCAATGTAGGTCAGTGACATGGTGTACAGTCGGTTGTCTACCCAGCGGTGTTGTTTCTTTTTTGTTCATTTCGGAGCGGAACGCTCATTTTATCAAAAAGTGAGGTACTCAGTCCCATGAATTTATTGCAGCACGATACTTTAAACTGAAACCGCACGGTCTGCACTGGAAGGTGTAGCTAGGATTGCGCAAAGAGTGGGAATGGCACCTTAAGAAGGTGACTGGGTAGGTGTAACTTAATAGCCATGGGGACCCGACCATTCATTGTTGGGAAAAGCTGAGTTGGATACAAAATTTTTCTTTCTTGGACATACACCTCATGGAAGGAAAATATGCTAACATCTCCGGCAGGCTGCAGAA